>WJSH01006977.1:163505-213841 GCA_009757365.2 Lepidium campestre | reverse complement strand
TGTTAAACTTTTTTTTTTTTTTTTTTGTGCAACAATCAGTTGTTAAACTTATCGGCTTCTTTTTTCAGGCCAAATTACCGGCGTCAGAAATAGCAACAACAATCAACGAGTTCAGATCTCGTCACTTGTCTGAACTAACTGAGGTTTGTTTTGTCAATAAAGAAAAGTAACTCTAATCTTCTTATTATCTTGTTAAATGGAACCCATTATGGTACAGCTATGTGAGGCAAGTGGAAGCTCTCTAGGTTACGGGTTCTCTAGAGGTTCGAGCAAACCAAAATCACCATCACAGTCACCAGCTGATACATCTGACGATAACCAGATTATTGAAGGCACACTCGCTATCTAACCTCTCTCGCTTCTGGTATGATCACATTTCAACTTCTTTTGCTTAAAACTGTACAGAAACCAAATTCCCTTATTTTGGAAGAATCGTGATGGAGAATAAGTATCAAATTCTCAAATTTTGATGGGATGATATGTTGAATCTCTCTAGCTTGTTTCCTGTGGGGAAAATCAAAAACAAATAATATTGTATTCAAAACCTGTCTAATATCTGAACCTATATCCCATATTTTCTATTAATCCGACACTACTTGTCTACACTTTCTAGTTATAGAGATTGGGGACGAAGATTGGGCTTAATTGTTGCATGGAGCAAATATTTAGACATATAATCTTCGTAGTACCTATTTTTCAGACAACAAAACTAAATTTATATTCGAGCTCTTGGGATGAATCACAAAAGCTTTGAAGAACTGAGTTTCGATCTAATACTATCTTTCTTTTGTTACAGATTGTACAAGTTTACCAGAAGGAAAAAACTCATTGTTTTAAGTTCTTTACGTTTCCTTCGTTTAATCAAAGTAAAAAACAATGTATATAACGTTTAATCCAGAAATTTCTAGCACACGAGATGGAAATAGACTAAACTTATCCTCGCAGATTCTAAGAATCCAAATTTTGAGAAGGAAGAAAAGAGTAATCACATAACAATCCATAACACAGGTTATGTAAGTGGATACAATCATACCACAACAAAAGAAAAGAAAATGTTTGAAATGGTATGAACCGGTCTCGTTAGATTTAAATCAAACCAAACGGCCAATAACCGGAAAATTCTGGTGAAATAAATGAACCGGGTTTCTTGGGTTTAGGACTTAAACCCTTTATCGTGTAGAATTAATAGAAGAAGCCCTAGACTACGATTGACGAAGGCATCTTCTTCTTGTCTTCTCCAAATTTATAGTCTCTGCTCTGCTCTGCTCAGTCTCAATTCCGCTTTCTCTTTTTAGTTTGAGAGTACAAACGACCCAAACCTGTAGTCCGAAAGACTTATAAATACCCTTCGAAGCCACGACGAGCCGACTACTGTTCTGTTTTCCCGGTAAAAAAATGGCGTCGTTGATGTTTACCGATTACTCATCCACGACGACGTCGCGCCTCATCCATTTGAACCACTACACCAGTACTTTCCTCCCCCGTCACTGCGTCGGTCAACTCCACTTACCAACCACTGCTTCTGGCCGTGGCTGCTCTCTCTCCATCCGCTCCTCTTCTTCTCCCATTTCTGCCATTTCCGGTATAGACTAAAACGTGTGGCCTAATTGAAACTTTTCATACACTTTCTTTGTTGTAAAAAAATGGTGTTGTAAACAATTAGACTGTTCTTGCTCGGGATAATTGAATTCTGTAAATATATTTTTCTCTTCTTGGAATCATAAATCTGGTTTTTTTTATTCAGCTGATACAAAATCAGAGGGTACTGCAAATGTAATTGATGGAAAGGAAGTGGCAAAAAAGATTAGAGCTGAGCTCACAATTGAAGTTTCAAGAATGAAGGAGTCAGTCGGTGTGGTTCCTGGTTTAGCAGTAATCCTTGTTGGAGACAGAAAAGATTCTGCAACTTATGTGAGGAACAAAAAGAGAGCTTGTGAATCCGTTGGAATTAAGTCATTCGAAGTTCTTCTCTCTGAAGATGCCTCAGAAGAGGAGGTGTTGAAAGCTGTTTCAGGCTTCAATGGTGATCCTTCTGTCCATGGAATCCTTGTTCAGTTGCCTCTACCTTCGGTAAACAAAATTCTAGCCATCATTTTTCTTAACTTACAGAAACAGTGAATCATAGCAGCGTTTTGAGATGTTATGTATATGCAGCATATGGATGAACAGAATATATTGAATGCTGTTAGTATAGAGAAAGATGTTGACGGATTTCACCCGCTAAATATTGGACGGCTTGCCATGCGTGGAAGAGAACCCTTATTTGTTCCTTGTACTCCGAAAGGATGCATCGAGTTGTTGCGCAGATACGACATTCAAATCAAAGGAAAAAGAGCCGTTGTTATTGGAAGAAGTAACATTGTTGGTATGCCAGCTGCTTTGTTACTGCAGGTAATGAAAGATGCCACATTTTTTTTCAGGTTCGATGATGAATGGGTTACATGTTTGGTGCTCTTTATTGATGTATCTTGTAAATGTAGAGGGAGGATGCAACCGTTACCATTATCCATTCAAGAACCAAGAACCCTGAAGACTTCACAAGACAAGCTGATATCATAATCTCAGCTGTAGGACAACCAAACATGGTCAGAGGAAACTGGATAAAACCTGGCGCAGTCATCATTGATGTTGGGATTAATCCTGTTGAGGTAAGTGGATGATGATTTTCACATATGGTAATGGCGTAATTCAGTTATATAATGAATTTCAAATCAATCCGCTATGTGAGGTTGATATATGTACAAAATATGGATTGCAGGATCCAAGTGCTGCTAAGGGCTTTCGAATGGTTGGAGACGTGTGCTACGAGGAGGCTTGCAAAGTTGCATCAGCCATCACGCCTGTACCTGGTGGTGTAGGACCAATGACCATAGCTATGCTTCTATCCAACACTTTAACATCAGCTAAAAGAATTCACAACTTCCAATGACCTACCTTAAAAGAAAGGTTGCTAGGCGTTTTGGAATAAACAAATTTTACTTTACCCTAGTTTTTGAAGCCAATCGATTTGCTTCTAGTCTTTACAAGAAGTTTCCTTTTTTGTTCTATGAAAACAAAACATGTTCCAAGTTAGATATGGATTTTCAACGATGTATTTTGGTGCTTTCGTCTTCATCAGCAACATTATGAGAGTACCCTAAACACACAAATAATGTTTCAGTTCAAATTATAGTTGTCTTTATAACATTTATATACTTCTCGTATGTCTGTTCTTGTTATGTGATCCAGGACTAGTTTTCAAATACATGTTGAAAGGGTGGTGTGTCCTCTTTGTTACAGATTCTGAAACTTTTCTTTACAAAATCAGATTCAAGATTGCAGCAATCAACAGATTGAACGGAGATCAATTCGGGCTTCAAAATGATCTATCCCAGCCTCACTCATTTGTCTCCTTGTCCTGAGAATCGAAATCTGTTCAAGGTAAAACAAGAGACCCAATGATCCTAAACTTAGTTCTCAAGGTCCACCACTAGTGATGACAAGTTCTTCTTTGTGTATCTAAGAGGAAGGCCAAACATACCTTTGGCTTCTCTATAGAGTTCCCATAGTATCCCACACCAAAAGACAGTGACGAGTAAGCAGCAGCTATCTCAATAGCATTCAGCTCCGGCTTATTTCCGAGGACCTTTAGAAATCAGAACAGTCAGAGTAAGTAAGATTCACAATCAAAATAGAGTAGAAAACGAAAAGGTTCTGTTAAAACTTGGGCTTACAGCAACAGAAGCATCCGCCTGAACTACTAAGATTCCACCATTTTTGTCAGTGATTCCACTATTTGAACCCTCTTGCTGCATTACCGAGCGTAAAATCTTCATGGCTGCAGATGCTGGACCAGCCTGTGACCTAAGAGCATAACAAATCCCTTCTTAGCTTTGTTACAAAACAACAAGCGCACCAAAAAAGCACAACCACTAAATAAGGAACTATACAGTGCCAATGATGTACAACATTCCCTAGCTGCAAATCCTCTCATAAGATACTCTCCAGCTCCAGAGACACAACAGCCAACTAGAAACGGAGCTCCAGATGGTCCTTTAGAGGATGCCCAACAACCAGAACCGTAAGTTGCTGCTAAACCTACACGACCGCTAATCTGATATATATTATTAGAAACAGATGATCAACTTTTCTTTCAGCACAAAGAACAAATAGAATTGGTTGATACTACCTTCATTGCAATACCACCACTTGAGGACCCACAAGCAATGTGTCCTTCACTGTCAACACAAATTACACCAACAGTGTCCATGATCTTATCTTCATCTACTGTTGCACAGAGTGATGGTTTTTTCTCACATGTTTCATTTTTCTCGTTTTCTGTGGGATGTTCATCAATCGAAAGGGTACTCTTTGCCTCTATATCAGAAAGCATGGTCTTGAACCTTCTCCACTGATTTCTAGCTCTCTGTGTAACTAGCCACTGATTAAAGATACAATATTTAGGAAACAAAAATCATTGACACTATTGACACAAAAGCAACGAGAATGTAGAAATCTCAAACCTGATCAGCTTCCGTGACAGTTTCAGGCAAGATAACATCTTTGGACTTGGCCCATCGTCGAGCTCCTTCACCAACTAACAACCTGGGAAGGCAGATCAGAAAGTTCAACGTTTGCGACGAAACAAATTCTAAGTTGGGTTGATATCATAAGAAAGAAGAGTTACATAGGAGGTATACGGCCTAACAAATTTGATCCACTCATCTGCTCCTTCAACAAAAAAGCAGCAATCTTTATGGCATTTCTGACACCTGATCTACATTTGATCGTCCAAAATCTTCAGCAATTCCAAGAATTGTATAATTTATTTGATATACAAGTAAAAAGGTTGAGATGAGAGATTTCTGAATACCTGGAACTGCTCCAACTCCTCCAAACATCCCTGAATCGCCATCCATAAGACTAGCATCACATTCCACATGACCAGCTTCTGTCAGATTAGAGCCTCTACCAGCATTTGTGCTTGGATCGTCCTATTACAACAAAATATTCATCTAGAAATCATTAAGAAAGTGAAGAAGCAGCAATTACAGGAATAAGTTCGAAGAAGTACCTCCAGGACTTGGATGGCGGCTGAAACAGCATCTATGCAACTACCAGAATCCTAGATTCAGCAGAGAAGGCATAAAAGTAAAGTTCACACATCAAGGTATGCAATGTAGAGATTCAGTAACTATGGTTTGTCGATATACAAAGAAGGAAAGAAAAGAAATTGAAACTGATATAAGACCTGCCGAAGAATGGTCGACGCAGCTAGGCAAGTGCGTCTCATGACGGATCTAAGGGCTTTCTCATTAGCCACCGCGTGATATCCCGCTCCGACGTGAACCGCCACGAAAAACCGCCGGCTTGTATCTGCTCCGTCGCTAATCATCGGCTTTCAGGCGAGAACCCCACTGAATAGAGAGGGAAGTTAACGTCAACATGAGAAACTCGTCTACCGTTCTGTAATTAGAGACGCAAACATCATGTCGTTATGTAAGTGGGCTTCTGAAAAAGATTTGGGAGGCCCAATAACTGTTTGAGACATAAAAGACCTTGAGACTTCAGAGAAATTACAAATAAGTGCCATAACTCGTTTCATTCACCCGCTTACTTACACTTTTACTTAGCACAGAGATAGAAGAAGTCTCATCTTCATCGTCTTCTTCTCTTTTTTCTTTTTTTGCGATCCTTCTGATTTCGCTAAGGTACGCCGATTTTTTGGTCTCTGGTCTGCCGGAATCATGCTATTTGATTACTCAATTTGTAGGGTTTGTCATCAATGTCTGTAGTCATTTAGATGTTAGCGAGGCTAGGGTTTGATTGGGTTTACAGCATTTTGATTATATGTTGTTACTGATCGATCTGGGTATCTTCATTGTCTAATTAGAAAAGGAATCGGTATTTGGTGGAAATAATCGATCCGATCTAGGACAAATGGGAGGGGCTGAGCATGGACATGGAGGAGAAGGTGGCGATTTCAGAGCCAAAGTTTGGAGTATGTCTGGTGGGCCTTACTGTAGGCCCAAACATTGGCGTCGGAATACTGCCATAGCTATGTTCGGCGTTTTCCTTGTGTGCATTCCCATCGCCATGAAGTCTGCTGAGCTCGAGGTATATAATTCATTTCTTTGGTCTTCCTTGAAAGCTGAGGAATTTGGATTGGAATATAATAATAAGAGTACCACTTAGTATAAGTAACGTATTTACTCAATGAGTAGAAGATAATGGCTTTGACTATATTTTCATTTCTTCCCTCACATCTTCCTTTGTTCTGGTCTGTCTTTGTCAATAGTTTTGGGGTTTGTGGAAAATAAATTTGAATACGCCTATTCCAATATAATGTATAGCTGCTATAGCACATAATTGAGGGAACCTTTGTACTATTTTTCATAAATTTCTTTAGCCTATCAAATGCTCAACTGTGAAGAATAATTGCTGTCTCCGTTCTGCAAATTGGATGTTTCTGATCATCCCGTTTGTGTGAATCTGTTGTAATAGATCGCATTGGTAAATATGTTTTGCAAGCAGGCAGTGCAGATTAACATTGTAATGTGGTTTTTTATTGCTTTCTCTTTGCCAGTTTCATTTGCTAATTTATCAAGTCTCAGTCATTGCCAATGATTCCATTGGCCATCAGTGTATCGTTGACTGAATAGATTGCATTTTTTATGGGAGCCAATTATTGATGTTTTTCTTTTACCTAATTTAGGTTTGCACCCTTTGTATCAGTGACTGAATAGATTTGAATACGCCTATTCTAAAACCCTGTTTCCCAGAACCATTTTACTTTGTGTTGTATGTTTGTATAACAGCTTTGGGAGATTGCTGGTTCTTTGCTCTTTTGCAACATTGTTAAAAAGAATTCAGTTGAATATTAGTTCGACACTGAATTCTAATGTTCTTAAACTCTGGAACTTTTAAAAGTTTTCTTAAGAGTGGTTTGGATGCAAATGACTGAGGACTTGCATTGGATTCATATTTTAACCTTATGCTTGAGTTCCTTGTGAAGCAAATCTAGCACTTAAATTGTTATATTTTTGTGTATACTCCAGTCTCCACGCTACTCTATAGTTTCCACTTTCTTGTTTGAGGGTCACAATTTGAGAAAGCCTTGTTTTGATTTCAGCAAAGGCCCCACATGCCGGTACGTCCAATTCCTTCACAGATGTGGTGCAAGAACTTTGGAACCAAGGACGATTACGAAAAAGAGCATTAAAGTTGTTTGCTCGATCTGAAGAGAACCTATTTAATTTGTCTCTTATTTGCAGACAATGTGAGCATAATAAAAAAAACCCTTCTAGATCTGTCTTTGAATTTCATAGTACTATGACCACAATAAATTTGTCTTTGCTATACCATGTACAACACATGGAATCTTCCTAAATCAAGAAATTTCATGTTGTCTTTTTTTGTTTCCAATGGATCATTATTTGTATATCAGTGGGTGAATAATCTAGGGGTGGGTTTTATCTAAGGCAGACTCCATCTTAGTTTAAAATCATCATTATTCGATTTTTACTTTGACTTGCATTGGAATCAATGCTTTAAGAATCTGCATTTACAGGTACGTGACCGACTTGGAGAAATACCAAATGCAGAATATATCTAGATTAAGACAACAATGGCCGTAAAAAGAATTCGATGTTCAATGAATGGTCTTCCTCTTTTTGTTATAATTCGTTCAACAGTCATGAAATGAAAGATTAGGCTATATACATGTTTTTGCTAATTTTATACGTGAAATATTTATATGTAAGCAATTAACTTTAATGGTTCTTTAAAAGGTTTGTGTTTTGCGGCGATTAGAACTTTAGAAGTCGTGTTTCCTTTTGGTTATAGATTTGAAGAGCACATTTATGTAGACATGGAAAAAGCAGTGGTTAGAGTTAAAAAGCTGACGGTCTCAAGTCGCCACAGAGAATAGTTTTTGTAAAGAATGGTTTTCACTTAACATACTCGAATTTCTTTTTATTCTTCCTTTCCTTTTCTTTAATTTCCTTTTATAGGAAGACGTAATATTTTTTTACCAGAGGCACACGCAGGGGTACAAGAGGAAATACGACAACGCGGAGACACGTGGCAATTATCTAATGGTGAGTTGATCAATGTCCTTTCCCCTCTAATGTAATAGTTATAGCAATATGTGTGGAAAATGATTTTAAAACCGTCCACGTGACGATTTCTAAATTGAACATTTACCTTTTTACCCTCTTGCCCGTTTTACTTCGGGCAACTTCAATTATGTTTCCTTGTTTTGTTTTACAACTTTAGAAAAGTCAATAATACATATATATTGCCTGTACATATGTATATGTAGAATTAATTCCTCAAAATTGAAAATGGAAATCGGAAATTATGAACAAGAAATTTGGAAAAATAGAGATGCCTTATTTATTGTCTGACAATTTCTCTTTCATTAATTAATAATAAAACTCGGGCAGGTCTCTCAGACATCTTCCCTCTTTCTCAGACAGCTTCGTCCTCTAAATACTTCTCTTAAAGCTTAAACTGGAGGAGCATCCAATTCTCACTGGAACCGTAAGGAGAATCGCATCGATCAAAGCTTTAGTCTTGCCTTCTAATTTTGACTATTTTCACTCTATAAAACTGCAGAGCCTCTTCGTTTTGTGTCCTCTTTCCTTTGTTTGAACTTGTCATATCATTGAATTTGCGCTTTCGTAATTCTCTAGTGTTGGGTTGGATCTTAAGACTAATCTTCGGGACCGATGATGTGGAGGAACATTGCTGGGTTCTCTAAGGCCGTGTCAGCGGCAAGAACCCACGGATCTCGCCGGTGCTTGTCCACGGCGATTCCTGGTCCTTGCATCATTCATAAGCGTGGTGCAGATATTCTTCACGATCCATGGTTCAATAAGGTTTTCTATTCTATTCTCGATCTTCTGATTTTAGGGCTCTAAACGATTCGTTTGATTAAATCATAATGCTGATTGCTTTTCAGGGAACTCTGCATAATCTTGATATCTCTACTGATAATGGTTTTTTTTGGCTGTGGGGTTTCTACTTTGCAGGACACAGGTTTTCCTTTGACTGAGAGAGATAGATTGGGGTTACGAGGCTTGCTTCCTCCTCGTGTTATCTCCTTTGAGCAGCAATATGATCGTTTCAGTAAGTGATTAGACCTTTAGTTCCATTTGCATAAAATCTTATCTTTTTGTTCTGGGTTTCTGAGACTTTGGCATCAATCAAAATTGGTAGTTGAGTCTTTTCGGTCGCTAGAGAGGAATACACATGGACAGCCTGAAAACGTTGTCTCCTTAGCAAAATGGAGGATCTTGAATAGATTGCATGACCGTAACGAGACTTTGTACTACCGCGTGAGTTTGGCGCTGCTTCTTTAGTTCAAAGTGTGATTTTTTGTTAATTATTAACCCTGAGACAATACTCTTGTTCTCTGCAGGTCCTTATCGATAACATCAAAGATTTTGCCCCCATTATATATACTCCCACGGTGGGACTGGTTTGTCAGAACTATTCAGGTCTGTATAGAAGACCGCGAGGAATGTATTTCAGTGCCAAAGACAAAGGAGAGATGATGTCTATGATATATAACTGGCCAGCTCAGCAAGTAGATATGATTGTGATCACAGATGGTAGTCGTATTCTTGGCTTGGGAGACCTTGGAGTTCAGGGAATTGGGATTCCTATTGGAAAGCTCGATATCTATGTGTCTGCAGCAGGAATCAATCCACAGAGAGTACGTGTATCTCGACATGATCTGGTTGTATTTATTTGCTGTACATAACAAAGATTTCATCTCCTTATTACTAGTTATATACTTGTTCTTCTGCAGGTTTTGCCAATTATGTTGGATGTGGGCACGAATAATGAAAAGCTCCTCCAGAACCCTCTGTGTAAGCTGACCTGAATTGGTCGATGTGATGTAGATGTGTTTCTTTGATATCTCATTCCTTTTATCTTTTACTTTTACATTTACAGATTTAGGAGTTAGACAACCTAGGTTGGAAGGAGAGGAATACCTTGAGATTATTGATGAATTTATGGAAGCTGCTTTTACACGTTGGCCAAAGGCAGTCGTACAGGTATATATCTCTTAGTCTCTTCTTTGGATTTACCTTTTGTGGGAAGGATGACTAAATGATTCTTACCATCATAATAGTTCGAAGATTTCCAAGCCAAATGGGCTTTTGAAACATTGGAAAGATATCGGAAGAAATTTTGCATGTTCAATGATGATGTCCAGGTAAGCTCTCATCATACAATCGAGCTGCGTTTACATGATAGCTACTCGTTATGTGTATCTTTCTTTTTTAGTAAGGTTTGTGTATGACTTCTCAGGGAACTGCTGGTGTTGCACTGGCTGGACTATTGGGAGCTGTAAGAGCACAAGGTCGGCCTTTATCCGACTTTGTGAACCAAAAGATAGTTGTGGTGGGAGCTGGAAGGTACTTAGATATTTCACTTGGATTTTCCTACTAATGTATGTATAATTTTGCAATAACTTTCTTCTCATCTTTGCAATTTGTATTTCTCTTATTACTTTCAGTGCAGGGCTCGGTGTAACTAAGATGGCAGTACAGGCAGTTGCGAGAATGGCAGGCATCAGTGAGACTGCTGCAACGAAAAACTTTTACCTTATAGATAAAGATGTAAGTTTCTGTTTTGCCTACTTGACTTCATCTGAATGGGTTTGTCTTGCTTAATAATAAAATATTTAAGCTTACGTAGTTCCATGGTCAGTTGACTTTGAAACTGTCATACTATTGTTAATTCTAGAGCTTGCTTTTGGAGGCTGTTTTAAGCTATCATCTAAGAAGTTACCTAGAAAAAGTCAAAAAAATGTTTTAAATGTGATCCATTAGCCATTATTTTTTGCATTGGTCAACCTATTAAAAACGACTGATTGTGCTTCAGGGTCTTGTCACCACGGAGAGGACAAAAATTGACCCAGCAGCTGTATCTTTTGCCAAAAATCCAGCTGAGATACGTGAGGGAGCAAGTATTGTTGAAGTGGTAAGCCTAAGCCTTATTGTGTACTTGTCATGCCCGATTATTTGACTTATTGATCTTTCTCTACTACATCTTAAACGGCTACACAAGATCTACCATATTATAACTGTCTCCAAAATTAAGACATAATTACATTGTCATGCTTCCGTCTAAATATAAAATTTGTTCAGGTGAAGAAGGTGAGGCCACATGTTCTGCTTGGTTTATCTGGAGTTGGTGGAATCTTCCATGAAGAAGTATGTGACTTTCTTAGACAACATATAGTTTCATGTCATATTAATGTAAACAGTTACTCATATGGTTTACTGGTTTCAATTATCAAAGGTTCTCAAGGCTATGCGAGAATCTGACTCATACAAGCCTGCCATTTTTGCTATGTCGAATCCCACCTTGAATGGTTTGTGTTTTAATCTTTGCAAAATAGTGTAACATTTTCTTTGAATAATCTGCTCTCAATAATCTTCCATGTTACAGCCGAGTGCACTGCTGCTGATGCATTTAAGCACGCTGGAGAAAACATAGTCTTTGCAAGTGGAAGCCCATTTGAGAACGTTGAACTTGGTATGTACTGGTGGTATTCATAAATGGTTTTTGAATCTGCTGAAAATGTTAAATGCTTCATTTTGTTTTCCAACTTGTAGAGAATGGTAAAGTAGGACATGTGAACCAGGCCAACAACATGTACCTATTCCCGGGGTTCGTTTTCTTTCTTAGAAAATTGTTTCACATTAAATTCATAGATAGTTAACAGAACTAATGCGGCCATTTTTGCTTCCAGGATCGGGTTAGGGACTCTTTTCTCTGGCGCTCGTATTGTCACTGATGGAATGCTGCAAGCAGCTGCTGAATGGTACTGATTGCGTTGGCTCTTCTTTTGTTTACAACCATAAAGATCAAAGAGCTTAGAATACTTAATATTTCAAATGTACACAGCCTTGCATCTTACATGACCGACGAAGAAGTTCAAAAAGGCATCCTTTACCCTTCAGTCAACAAGTAGTTTCTCTTATTCCTTCTCATTGTCTTCCGCCTGAAAAACATCAAAGCAGTTCTTATTAAGTGATTGCTTTTGTACAAAATGCAGCATCCGACACATAACAGCTGAAGTTGGTGCTGCTGTTCTAAGAGCTGCGGTTACTGATGACATTGCAGAAGGGCATGGTGATGTTAGTGCCAAAGATCTCAGCCACATGTCTAAGGTACTGAGATCTTTATCAAAAACATGTTCAAGGTAGTTGAAAATGGAATCTAATTACATCTTTTGATGCTAACAGGAGGATACAGTGAATTACATCACACGCAACATGTGGTTCCCAATCTACAGCCCTCTAGTTCACGAGAAATAGGCTTATATATGCTCTCTCTCTGAGGTTTCATAGAAAGCTCATAAGACAAAATCTTCATCTTCTTCTTTTCTTTGTGATCAACATTCTTATATTTCTTCAAAATGTGATATGTTAAACAAACACACTCAATGCCGAAAGAAGGCTTAAGAACAAGAACAGGGTTAGTTCTAGGTCACCTGTACTTGTCTTCTTTTTTGACATTTTTCCAACTTTTAACAATTATATCCCTTGTTCAAAAACTTGTCCGCCTAGCCGATTAATCGTCCGCGTATGCGCTAGGTGGTGACCAACTGAGTCGATTAATGTCTAGGCGGTTGTAAAAATTGGGTTTTTGATTAGTCCTCGTTTAACTCGAATAATCTCTGCTTGATCCGATTAATTTTCGCATAATATAATTAATATTATATTTTAATATTTTTTATTAAACTTTTAGTTAAATTTTCTGGTTAAAATAAAACAAATTTTAGTCATACTCATTAAATTGTTTAAAATTTGATTTTTTGATTTTAAGTACGACTATCAACTATCTATAATGACATTTAATATTTTTTTCATCAATGTATTTTATGAAATTGTAACACTAAATTGTTGATTAATATAACTAAAATATAGAGTAAATTGAAAAATTAGTCCTCAACTAATCTCCGCGTAATTTTCAATTAATTGATTAGGCGCTAGGCACTACCTTACCGCCCCACTAGCGGCTAACGAAATTCAAAACATGATTATATCAGAAAGATTAAAACTTTTTAATATATTTTTCCTTCACCATTATTGTTCTTAAACCTTCGGACCAGACGAATTAGCTTTAAACTTGATGAAAGAATAAAAAGTTAAATTTAAAAAACTAAGAGAAGATTTGGCTAACTATGGAGAAGACGAAAGTGGTGATTGTTGGAGGTACAGGCTACTTGGGTCAGCATCTGCTTCAAGCTTTCGCCAGCAACAATGGCGGAGATCAATACGACGTCGCTTTCACTCACCACTCTTCTCCACTTCCCCTTCGTTTGCTTGAAGCTTTCCCTCATTTCCCTGCGTTTCCTGTCGATCTCAAATCCGGTCTAGGGTTCAACACTATTTCCCTGGACTTTGGTCAGGTTTCGACTTCTCGCCAATTTCATATTCTCTTCCGCTCGACATAATGCTTCCTTTAGCCGAAATCTCTGTAGATTCGTTTGAAATTCCTTAACTTTCTCATATATGCGTAAAAAGTGATCAGTGATCGAAATTTTTGTTACTTGGTAAATGAGCTTGCTTTTGATCTAGCAAGAGTCTAGCTTAAAAGCTACAATTTGTTCCATTGATTACAGCCCGATGTGGTCGTGAATTGTGCTGCTTTATCTGTTCCACGAGCTTGCGAGCAAGATTCAGATTCGGCTATGTCCATCAACGTGCCTACCTCTCTTGTAAAATGGTTATCAACATTTGAGAAAAACAGAAGCCTGTTGATTCATCTTTCCACTGATCAAGGTTAGTTGCATTGCATTAGCCAATGTCAATAATGAGTAATGTCAGGACTTAGGCTTTTTGACTTGGTTTTACTGTCTCAATTTCAGTTTATGAAGGTGTCAAGTGTTTCTACAAGGAAGAAGATGAGACTGTTCCTGTCAACGTTTATGGGAAATCCAAAGTTGCAGCAGAGCTTCTTATCAAAGAGACATGCCAAAATTTTGCAATATTGAGAAGTAGTATCATCTTTGGTCCTCAAACTGTATCACCTCTGACCAAGAATCTCCCAATTCAGGTACCTCTTAACAAACATATATACACTTTGAGATCATTAAATTGGCCATGAAACTGATCTTCTTGATGTTTTAGTGGATTGATAGCTCATTAAAGAAGGGAGACACAGTAGAGTTCTTCCATGACGAGTACCGTTGTCCCATTTACGTTAAGGATCTCGTGAGCATCACTTTAAAATTAATAGACAGATGGGTCGTCTCAGGTAGATTTTTTCTCCCAAGTCCCTTCACTCTCTCTACATCATACTACATAAAATGTAATCATAACATTTTTTTGCTTGCAGATGATAAACAGATGCGACTAGTATTGAATGCTGGTGGACCTGAGAGGCTATCTCGTGTTCAAATGGCTCAAGTGGTTGCAGAAGTCAGAGGACACGACCTATCATTGATTAAACATGTGTCTGCATCATCTGTATGTATAGGGCTTTCATCAATTATCTCAGTCACCTGTTGAATAATAATGCCAGATCAGTCACTTAATGATGCTGTCTCTCTCAGGTTGATCGAGGCGTAGTGTCACCAGCAGATATATCTATGGACGTAACTAAATTGATTCAGACACTAGAGATCTCTCCAACTACGTTCAAAGATGGTGTAAGATCAACACTGCTTGAGTCTGAATCTCATTTTCACATTCTCCAATGACATCGAAATTCCCCTTGTTTGTTTTCAGTGTGAGAAAAATCATGTGAACTAGCATTGATATATTTTTAGAAGTAATGAGGTCTTTTGATGTGAAATAAACGGCACACAGTTTGGCCCATAATGGTCATCCGACCCGGCGTTTTTTATTTGAAGAGTGGAATTAGATAATGTTTTAAATGTCAAAAGAAACGGCACGTAGTCTTCTTTGTTCGTTCTGGACTTGGCGGAAAAGAATGTTTTAGATTGGAAGATGAGCGAGGAGAGAGACCAGCCTGTAACTTGTTTAAACAAAGACTTGAAAAACCAACGAAGAGACGAATACCTTTCAAGAATATTCTCCTTTCTCACGCAAACCCTAGAATATTGCTTCGTCTCTTTCCTTTTTACGATTGCCTTTGCCCCCAACTCGACGCGAATCAGCTTTTATAAAATCTGTCTACCCTTAAGTTTTTTCTGGATTGGAATTCTCCAGGTATGTCTTCATTTTTTGTTCGATTTGGAGATTTTTTTGATAATTTTGTTTATGTTTGATGTGACTTAATTGTATAGACCCTCCATGGCTCTTGCGTGATTTGCTCTTTGAGGTTTTTTTTTAGATGTTATCGGGAAATCTTTTGTGTTCGTGAATCGTTTGAACCGGGTAGGCTCTGCCAAAAATTGTTTAAATTCACTTCAATATAAGAATTGTAGTTGAATAAATTCTCCTTATTGGACTGTAATAATCAGATCAAAATTGTATTGGTTTTTGTGTGTGTGTGTGATCATTACTCGACTGGATTTTCCTTTAGTAGAAGCTTTGAAAAGATAGGGTCTGTTGAAACTCTCTATGACACAAAACTGAATCCTATTCCATCTCCGGTTTAGATGCTACGTTAAGTTGATCAGTTCTATTGAAAGTTGCCTATCTTTGATTTGTAAATTCCATAAACGGGTCTATGAACTGGTCGTGGTCCGTTGGTGGTCATTAATTTAGTGATTCCGGAACTGGGTGAGATGGAAATATAATATAGTTTTATTAATTTTGTTTACAGGACATTGGAGTTGTACAGATTTTACAGCAGTTGAGGTTTAGTTTGTGATGATATGACGAAACAACAGCAGCAGCAGCAACACATTGCGATATTTACCACAGCTAGTATTCCATGGCTAACGGGAACTGCCGTTAATCCTCTATTCCGTGCTGCCTACCTTGCAAAAGATGGGGACAGACGAGTTACATTGGTGATTCCATGGTTGACATTGAAGCACCAAAAGCTTGTCTACCCAAAAAGCATCACCTTTGGCTCCCCATCAGAGCATGAAGCTTATGTCCGTCATTGGCTTGAGGAAAGAGTCTCGTTTCCCTTAGCCTTTGAGATACGCTTCTATCCAGGAAAGGTATGACTCATCTTTGCCTTTCTCAAGAATCTTCTTTTCGGTACCAAACACATACTAATTCGTTTTGAGTAGTTCTATTCACTCGAATCAATAGAGCTGAGTTCTTTACATTTGTTTCTTGCTTTTCCTTAACCATCAGATTAGTGTAAATCTTGATTCTCAACTTAGATGAGTTATCTTTCTTGTTCTCACTTTTATGTATACTTTTCAGTTAATATGGAATGTGATCTTTCTAACATACGGCTCATATATATATATAAGTATCCCTTTTTGGCTCCAAGTCTCCAACCTTTCATGGAGACATATCGTTTCTTTTAGCTTATGTGCTTTCTCTTTGTGTTGTGTCTTTGTGTAATTTACATGACTTTGCATATATGTCATGTGTTACTTATACGTGTATATTCATGCATGTTATTCACTATCCTTCTCGTTACTCTTTAATGAGGAATCTTTCTTTTTGTGAAACAAATGGTAGATGCTAATCTTTCGTGGCTATTATATTCTGCTATGTATTTGAATTGTTTTCTCTTTTGGCACGTGAATTAATTGTCACCCGTGACCATTAATTCCGTGTTAAATGCTGATTTATTCCATCTCTCTTTGTACTGAGTTTTCTTCAGATTCTTCGTATGACTATTAACTTTGATGAGAAAACTCTGTAAATGTACTCTACTTTCTTTAGCAATTCAATTTTTATCTTGTTGCAGTTTGCTACAGACAAAAGAAGTATTCTTCCTGTGGGGGATATATCGGATGCCATTCCTGATGAAGAGGCAGACATTGCTGTCCTCGAAGAACCTGAGCATCTCACATGGTTTCATCATGGCAAAAAATGGAAAACTAAGTTCAACTATGTCATAGGGATCGTACACACAAACTACTTGGAATACGTAAAAAGAGAAAAACAAGGCCGTTTCAAAGCTTTTCTCCTCAAGTATTTAAACAGTTGGGTTGTTGGCATTTACTGCCACAAGGTAAACTTCTTTACAGCCACTAGTAGACATGATGGAATGATTTTGTTAGTTATGTGAATATGTTGGTATCTAAGTAGTGTTATCCAGACACCGGATTTCATTTAAGGATCAAGACAGTTTGTTAATCTGTGACCACTATTATGGCCCAGCCTTATTAATTTGAGTTAGGACTTGTACTAATAATGTTGCTTCTGCAGGTAATCAGATTATCTGCTGCGACTCAAGAATACCCGAACTCTGTAGTCTGCAATGTTCACGGTGTGAATCCTAAATTTCTCGAGATTGGTTTGAGAAAACTAGAACATCAAAAACTCCAGGAGCAGCCTTTCACTAAAGGCGCATACTACATTGGTAAGATGGTATGGAGCAAAGGGTACAAAGAGCTTCTTAAACTGCTTGAGAAACACCAAAAGGAACTCGCTGAGATAGAAGTTGATTTATACGGAGATGGCGAGGATTCTGAAGATATCAAAGAAGCAGCCCAAAAACTCGACCTGACTGTTAATGTTAACCCAGGGCGTGATCATGCCGACTCACTATTTCATAAGTAAGTCTCTCGTTTAACAGCCTCAACTATGCATCATGTCCCTTATCTATATAAGAAATACCCCCAACATTGATTTCCTTGCAGTCTATCGGATTCTTTATATATAGTTTATAATTTTCTGTCTTCTTTTTCAGTTATAAAGCGTTTCTCAACCCCAGCACGACAGATGTTGTCTGCACAACAACAGCAGAAGCCTTGGCGATGGGAAAAACCGTAGTGTGTGCAAATCACATATCGAACGAGTTCTTCAAACAGTTTTCCAACTGCAGAATGTACAACGATGGAAATGGTTTTGTTAGAGCCACGCTCAAGGCTCTTGGGGAACAACCATCACAACCAACAGAGCAACAGAGGCATGAACTATCATGGGAAGCTGCAACTCAACGGTTTATAAAAGCCTCTGATCTGAGCCGGTTATCAAGAGCTGATTCGAACATATCAAAGAGAAGTGCATTTGCGTCGTCTTCTATTAGTGTGGGTAAAAACTTGGAGGATATGTCTGCGTATATTCATTTCTTGGCGTCTGGATTTGAAGCCTCAAGAAGAGCTTTTGGTGCTATTCCTGGAAGCTTGCAGCCTGATGAAGAGTTGTGTAGGGATCTTGGTTTGTCTTTTAAGAGTCCTTCCGAAAATAGTCTCAAGGAAGACTGACCGTTCGCTTTTTATAAATATGTAAATCGTGATGTTTGTTTTACCTTCTGATTCCTTTTTTTGTGTTGTATAATCAGTGTACTAATCAACCAATAGTTTGGTGTAACTTTGATGGTTTATAGTAATATGAAAATTAGATTTTACATATATTGAAGGATTTTAGTCTTTTATTTTGTTGTTATTCCGTTTTTTAAACCTTAAAAGATGGAATAAACAAGTAGATATAAAAAATTTGGCATTTAGAATTAGATAAGGCACAATTAGAGGATCAGTGAGCTATCTATAGAAACGGACTCAGAGGTAATGAAAATAGTGGAGGAACTAGTAGATTGGCCAGGTTTTCACTACAAGAAAAATGAGGTAAAACAGACGGAAATTGAGACGGCTAAATATTTCATCTAGAAGTTTAATGAAATCGTGACGGTTTTTAGAGGGATTGATGGAAACTGTCATAATTCGTTTCGAAAGCATACGTAAATTAAGATAGGTAGTGACGGAATATGATGGGTTGTGAATACCGTCTCGATGTCTCTAAAAATGAAAGACGGAATAAGACAAGCATAGACGGACAATGAAAGGGTTAACAGTTAATATGGTTTGAGATGGACACGAGTTAGAAGAAAATGATTTCATTTTTATCTCTGAAAGACAATTAGAGGAAACAATTTTGTGTTTAAGTAATTCATTTATTAAGGTTTAATATAATAGAAAAAAAAATTTACACGATAACATTTGATTCAGTAATTAAAAGTTACAAAATATAATGCAAATAACAAAATATATATTACACAATTCAAATGTATAAACGAAACTCTAACTAGGAAAAATTAAAATCACAAACGCATTTTAAATTTTAAAATTACATGTGTTGAAATTTAAAAGTAATTCATTTTGAGACTTATTTAAAATTACATGTGTTGAAATTAAATTTTAACCGGTTATTAATTATTCGTGACCGGTTTCGACCAAAATTCTGTCTCAAAACTTATTTTTTACCCTAAATGGTTTGTGTGTCCCTCGCCACAACGAAAGTGCAACAAAAACAGCTGAGCGATTGTAGAGGCGATTTCTCTTCTCCACCGCCACCACCACGCTGATCTTGACATCGCCAGTGAACGTGACTGTTCCGCCGTCACACAACTAAGAAATGACTTCGTAAGACTTCAATCCTTTTCCCTCTCTTCTTCTTTCTAATAGTCGGTGAAGGTAAAGTTTAGAAACCTTGAGTACTTCTCATAGATCGTTAGATGCATGTGAGTTTGTAAACCTTGTCCCACTTCCTTCTACTTCTAAGAAAAGATTTCAGAAAATCACTTGACAGGTTCGGTTTCTGATTTGGAATGAAATTTTTTTATAGCTTTTTGGATAGATTTGTTTGCCAATTCTTCTCTAATTTTAGCAATTTGTTGGCCCTATTCTTACGGAAAGAATTGTGTACATCTTTAGTTTAATAAATATGTCAGGTTTTAGTTATGGTAAAATCGGACAAGTACAATTGGAACTTTTGCTGTAAGTATTTACATGAATTCGTCTAATCCAATACAACTTTTATTTTATTTTTTTCCTGTTTAAAACTTACATGAATTCATATGCTTGATTCATACAATCCAATACGGCTTTGAATTCACTTTTATTTTTTTACTGTTTTAAACTTACATGAATTCATATGCTTGATTGTACAGTAGCTATAACTTTTATTGTTGTAATGTTTTCTCACTTAAAGTCACTTTATCTTATTCACTTACTGAATTCAATTTTATTCACTTTAACTTATATGTTGGATTTTACAGCTGCTATAACTTTTCTTGTAATGTTTTTTTGCAGCAATATTTCACTTGGAAATCGCTTCATACAAGTGAAGTCCGGACCGAGTTTCATCGTACAACTGCTATCACTGTCTCCAAACACATGTGGGGTTGGAAGCGCAGGTGGCAAGCTGGAAAAACTAAGCCAAAAGATTTGAAAGATAATGTGTGGCATAGTCTGCAACTATATTGGGCTTTACCGGAGACAGCTGAAGAGTCGCGTATTCAATCACAGAACTGCCGCAACGATAGGAAAGGAAAGAGAATGGTTGTACACAATAGTGGTTCTAAATCCTTCAAGCGAAGGGAAGAAGAATTGGTAAGCTAAAGCTATCCTTTCATTCATGTTTGTTTAACCTCATATTAACATTGTTTTTCAAATCTGTAGGCAAAGGAGAACAATGGAGAACTACCAAATTTCATCATGCTCATGGAGGATACACACACCAACAAGAAGACAAAGAAGAGTCAAGATCAATACGCTGCAGAACTGATTGAGAAACTGAAGAAGCAGAAAGAAGAAAGGTTCGCTGAACTATCTCAAGTGGACTCAACATTTGATGGAGACACACCCACATGTCTGACACAAATGACAAGGGAATATATAAACAAAATGGTTCTAGAGGTAAAAAATTTCATATCAACTTCACTTTATCCTTTACCTTTCCATTTGTGTTTCGAGAATATTGTGTTAACAAGAAGTGCTATGATAGGAGACGCGTGATGCTCAGGGTCGACACTTTGGACTTGGCAGCCTTACAGCTGGAACACAAGCTTCCACTGCACCGCCATTGACTGTCCCACCAATTGTTGCAGCGGCTATTAAAGAGAGAACGGGAAGAACGAATAGATTGTGGGGTTAAGAGACACAGTTGCTTCCCTTATGGAATGGAAGCAGAAGTTTGAAGAAGTTGTCAAGAAACATGTCTCACACTTGCCCAATCTCAGTACTTTGCCCAATCTCAGTACTGGCTTGTAGAGGTATTTCATTACCTCCTTGTAATACCTTGTTGTGTCTGTAGAACCATTCCCTAGCTTAAGTACTTGTGATGTTGAAGTGTTAACATTAAATATGTTTTAAACCAAGTTGTAACTTCTTTGTTTAGTCTCGTTATTGGATTTGATATTATTTATAATTTATTTCACTTCCAAATACAATTACAGGAATATTGAATAAATTGAATTCTTAATATTTTGGTCGAAATAAAATGGTCTCAATCTGTCTAACATCTTTTTGTGACGATTATATTGGTCACAACTGGTCGAACATATGAGACTACACAAATCGGTCTAACACGGTCACTATTATATAGTGACGGTAAAAATGGAAAGGAATGGTCTCGAGTTTTGAGACGGACACTATTACACCACATGAAAGTCTCGACTCTATGATTCCGTATGTAACAGACGGTAGAAATGGACACAAATCCGTCTACAAACACCATTCGAAATAGATTTCAGACGATATCTGCTGTCTAGACTAGAATTTTTTCTTGTAGTGTTTTCTTCCATTTATTTAAGATTATGACAAATTTTTCTCTTATATCTTCTCGTCTTTGATTTTCAGAGGTTTAAATTAGAAAGCATATTTTTTTGACCGTAATATTAAAGGACTATGCAGGGATCTATTTTTTGCAAAAAAAAATGTACCTACCTGGCTTCATGTTTTATTATTATGATAAGGATGAATTATGTTGACAAAAAAAAAATTAGATAAGATAATTTTGGAGCATGTTTTGATTGTATGATTAAAATTTAAATTATATGTTCCATTCAAGGATTTGATTATCACAACTTATGGAAACTCATATAACATTGATGACTTATAATAGCATAAAAATTAGATTTTACATATACTAGAAGATGTTAGCCTTCATTATGTTGTTATTCCAATTTTGAAACAATTAAAAATAGTGTTTTTATTGAATGGTTTGATCAAAATGCATTTTGTATGAATCAATGTTAAAAATATAACTAAATTTTTAACTTCTTTGTTTGATTTAAATATTTTATTGTCATAATTTGTGGAAACACATTTAGCTAATACAATAGCAACTTTGAATTAAAAACAAAAACTTTTTTACTAATGTTTCCAACAAGTACATGAAAGAATTTTTTTTTCAAATTTTCAAAATATAGAATTATCCCATGACTTTTTTTTTTGTCTTATAAGTTCTTATTTTTATTGTCATGCATTTAATGGATAGGTGTCGTTGAATTCAAAAAAATAGTATTCTTGTTGCATGATTTGATTAAAGTGTTTTTGTACAATTTTTGCTAAAAGTACAATTATATTTTTTTTTCGATTTAAGATGTGATAGTCATCATTGATTTTCTTCCAAGAGCACATCTAGCATATACAATCATAATTTAAAGTATAAATTTTTAAAGAAAACTATTTTAATAAGTGTATCTCCAATGATTGATCTTCCAATTGGACTTCGTCGACATTTTGAGAAAAAAGTTTCAATTTTATTATGACTTTAGCCAATTTGAATATGAACTATCTATAAATACATTTTTATGATTTCTATTTTTAAAATCTATCATAAGTTCCTTTAGATTTGTGTTAGATCATGTTTGTTTTGTGGTCACTGACAATGATGGAAATGATGGAAAGTTGGTTGATGATGCTATAAATGAATGGATTAAAGATTATAAACAGAAACTCATTAGTAAGAGAAAAGCTTGAAGATGATATTCTCTTTTGTAATTTTCTCTTTATACCAAGAGCATATATCTATACCAAATAACTTAAAATTTGGAACATATGTCTTAAGACATTTTTAAAAACTTGAAAATGTGTCATGGATTACTTAAAGCAAAAGAAAAAAATAGAAGAACAAAAGCAGAATCTAAATGCATAAGAAAGAAACCAAGCGATAGAGGGGAGAAACCATTGAACAGTCTTGAGTTTAAACATGTAGAGTTTACTAATGCTTCCAACGAGTTGATACATGTAAGAAAAAAAAAAAATTTGATTTTCAAGAAATATAATTATCCTATAATGTTTCTTGTCTTAATTATAAAGTTCTTATTTTTACTGTGTGTGCAATTTTAACATAATATTTGTCATGACTTTAATGGTGAATAGGTGTTTTGGTTGAATTCAAGAAGATGGTATTTTTGTTGCATAATTGGATTAAATTGTTTTTTTTTTCTATAAGTTCTGCACAAATCAATGTTAACTACAACTAAATTTATTTTTTGTTTCACGTAAGGATTTGATTATTACAATTTGTAGAAGACATCTAGCATATACATTTACAACTTAAAAATATAAATTTTTTAAGGAATACTCTTTTACATTTTTAAATGTTTTACATGCTGTCCTTAGCAATTCAGATTCTATCTTCTTGTAATTTCCTACTGGATTATGATTTTGTTCTCATTGCAATGTCAATTCGATTGGGAATTCCGTTGTGTTTTTGATATTGTGTATGCAATCTTTAACAACATTAATAACACATTTTAAAATCGTATTGAATATATGAATCATGTCTTTTATCTTATAACAATTTAGACTAAAATTTTCCACAACTTGAAGATATGAATCATCAAGTGAAACCATTAAAACACTTGGTTTGTATATTTTGGTTTTAACCCCCAAGAACATCCGAACTCATAACTTCAAAAAGGTGAAAAAAAATCATCATTTCAGAGGCCTTTCTTTTACCAGTAAGAGCTTCAACTTATGTTTGTCTCAGTCATTTTCAATAACTCCAAGCTGATCTTCTTCTATGTTTATGAACTTCAGGCTATGAATCTTATACTATATCATCTTCTATCTCAACCGTAAAGACACTTCAATATGTTCTAATACTTGATAATTTCTCCCAATCTTTTGATGATTTCCTGTAACGTCATATTCATCATCACTTTATGTTTCTGATAAGATTCAAAGTGGATATTTGTATTATATGAATCAACCAGAGAGAATTACAGAGAAGTCCACACGATACCAAAAGCGAGATAATGATCAAATGCAACAACTCTCAGTATTTAAATCGCCCTCCAGCTAAAACAAACTCCAACGGATTCTAACAAACATTAAATCCGTTGCCAAACATATTAAAACGAGTCTCCAAACAAAGCCATCCAGTGAACCCTCTAAATAGAAAGAAGGCTTCACTTCCTCGAACCCTCTGGGTGAGAAACAGACTTTGCGGCAATAGAACCTTCTCCTACGCCAGGGCTTATCAGTTTCCTCAGGTTCATCAATTCTTGGAAGGGCATCTAAACTTGGCAATGCCATAGATTACATATTTGGAACATAAGTCTTTAAAAAAACTTGGCAATGTGTCATGGATTACATAAAGCAAAAGAAAAAATTGAACAACAAAAGCAGAATCTAAATGCATAATAAAGACACAAATCAAGAGGGGAGACACCATTGCACATCCTTGACTTTAAACATGGAGAGGCTGGGGACGCTTTTGGTTGTCTTTGTTGCAAGGTCGTAGACACAAATGTCGAGGCATAAACCATCCCTGGTATGAGTGAAGTAGATGGAGTTGGGCTCAATACCAAAGTTAGGATCAGCAGGCACAGTGATGCCCAAATCCATAAACAAAGCCTCATCACCTAAAGAATCTACCTCAATAGGATTGGCTTGCAAAGATATAATGCTTAAATCTTTAGGATCCTTCTTGTACAGGTCTAAAATCATATGCCTATCACTAGTTGACTCATATATTCTCTTATGAACCAGCAAAATATCTCCTGATGCTGTAACAGCTATTGTATCCTTCCATGAGAGCTCATATCCTTTCCATTTTTCAAGTTCAGCCGTAGAAATATTTGGAAGTGGATCTCCAAACCTAATATGCACACCCAAATCCTTGAAACCATCTTGTACAGACAAATCTAGGATTCGAATGTAATATCGTTTCAAAAGGAGGTAAAGAGTATAACCTTTGAGAAGCACATCTCTGTAGTTTCGAATCAAAGGGTAAACATTTTGAAATATTGGAATCTCACGGTAATGATCATCCCCTTTCTTGCAAAACGCCAAATAATCATTGTTTCTCACAAAATGCCACAAAACAACATAGTCTCTCCATTCTTCTCGTCTACCCATAAATGACCTCTCACATCTTCGACAGTATGATCTCGAGAAGTTCTATCACGACCATTAAGTCATCCTTAAATTCCTTATCTCCAACTCGTTTAATCTCAAATAATTCACCCTTCATTGACTCTAGAGGAGGAAGACTGATTCTCTCATGATCGCTAAACACATCAACAATATGGAGATTGGCTAGGGAATCTATCACGAGGAACCACTTACCTGAGCTTCCAAGGAATCGATAACCTGAAAAGTTACCATTGGTCTCGTAGAGCTGATCTTCTTTTGGGTTGTACAGACGACAACCATTCTCTTCCAGAGATAGCATCAGCAATGGAGATCCGCTTTTTGGCTGCATTATCAAACTCGAACTCGAGGGTCCTTTGAGCGTAGATCTCTCCATTTGGAGAAGAAGAATTTGAAGATTCTATATTGTTTGTTAGGATTCGATATTATCTTTTCCCTTTTCTATTAGGTTTAAGTTTTCTTTCATGTAAATAGGCATATGTCGCCTATGTTTCATTAAAGCTAGTTTTTACCCTAAGTTTCTTTGAGATCTCATAAGTCATAAGTCTGCAGTCTGATGTAGCTTATTATTGTATTTCAGATAACCATTTGAAAAATAAAAAAATAATGTTTGAAACTATTTGATAATATTATGTATAAGAAAACGACGACGTATAAGGAGGGCCGTGTTGTTTCCCATATCGCAGACGCTCTCATTAGAATAAGAAACCCTAAATTTGCTCTCAATTGAATTCTACTAATCATTACATATTACAAACCCAACAAAAGAAAACATCGAAACCCAGTAGTCAACTGACACGTGGAGTATGTGGCATTACTCTTAGCCAACTTTATCTTCTTGTCCTTACAAAAAGGATGATGATATCAAAGGACATATTCATTTTGTCTGAATCGAGCGCCACAAATATGGCTAGGATCAGATGCAGAAGCAACAAAGAGACTAAGAATCCAAACCGCAAGAAGCTCTTGCCTGACATGTGGGTCACTCATTATCAATTTAATAGAACTGGTCGTACTCGTAGTTCGGTATGTACTCATCATAATAATCTTTCTCAGTATATATTGCTTATGAATATATATGTGTCCTCATGTCATATTTTTTCTCTTCAAATTACTTCATATTATCCCTTCATGGCATCTCTTAGTTTTGATTTTTGCATAATTTACAAATGATTCTAGTTATTTTGATTTATGATTTGGAGTCTTTGAGATTTTAGTTTGTAAACACAACTCTTGCACTTGGATTGTATATTCAGTCTCTTATGTAAAGAGTTACTGATATCTAAAAGTAAGATTTATGCTAAGATGAATGAGTACATTTTGTGAGATCTGCAACACTTTCGATTTTGTTTTAATTTGGTTTTGTGACATTTCACATTGAGGAACATTGTGGATTTGGAGCATTGACCATTTGCTGGTAAAAATAAGCCACTGGACTAATGAGAAGTAATTAGAAATGAGTAGTAACTCATGTGCATAAGTAATTGTTACTTTCATGAACTTTTGATGCATTGAATATTATTCTATTTGTCATATTTTGGAGTATAGCTAGAGTTAAACATTTTATGGTTTGAGTTTTTCTTTATTACTTATTACACTGATCATATATATGTATATATATATATATATATATGGCTCATATACTTGATGTCTTGCTAGTGTAGTGAGTTATGTGATGTTCTTGATTGAGATATTAGTAGAGTTCATTGAAGAGAAACCAAATAAATGATGTTGGATTGCAGTTTTGGTTGGTAGCAATGGTTTCAACTATGTTAAGATTAAGTTGGATTCTTGTAATAAACTGCTATTAGATTCTCATTGATCATTCAAAACCCTTTTGACAGTTTTTTTTTTTGATAAATGTAAATTTTCTATTATCAAAATGGAAACCGAGTTTACATCAGATTTTTGTTAGGTCAATTCTAAAGCTTCAAAAAAATTAAAAGAGCTTCAGATTAAAGTATCTAACTTGAGTTGGGTTCTTGTACTTTTTTATGCCTTTACACTTGTCAAATTCTGTTCTCTTACCTTTTTGAGTTTCTATTGCTTATGACAGTACTACTTGAATGTAAGAACAAGACAAAAGTTTTACTCTAAGAAAGCATTCTACAAACACTTCCGAAGTATCAGAATGGCGTCTCCGGTAAAAACATTCACTAAAATCCTCTAATTAACTCAGTAACCAGTAATATGAACTAACTATTATCATATATGATCTGTGACTCACATGGTTCCATGAAGAACGAAATGTGGATCAACAGAGAAACAGCTGAAAAGGAGAAGGATCAAATGTGTTCAAGGTGTAAAGAGATTGGACATAACTGTTATCATAAATGTCGTCGACCCGTTCTCAACTAGTTATGTTCATTAAACAAATTAAAAAGGACTATATCTGTTTTGATTTGTTTTATGACAGATAGTTTTGGAATTTAGACTTCATTTTGTGAGAATAAAGTTTATAAAATAACAAGCAAAAGAAATATTTGGGAAATTTTGTCCATTTATTTTGGCAATTTCGTATAATTTGAATATTAATTTGTCAATTTTCGCTCGTATATAATTAATGATTTTCTAACTGGAAGAGACAATAGTGATTAGAAATGGATTTTTCAAACATATTAATGTTAAGCAAAGACATTAGACTTAATTTCTTACCAAAAAAATAAACAAAGACATAAGTAATTATAGGATTTGGTTCTTTCTGGTTATAGATGCAATATAAACGTAAGTACATGAAAAGTGTATTGGAGTTAGCCTCTGCTACCGATCAATACTTTAGGCCTTAATGTGGGCTCACAATTCATTGTCTTATGTAATTAAGTGTTTTGATTGTGTGATACACTAGGTTATTAGGTTCCTGTGTATATGACTTGTATATAAGGCTCTAAGCCAACGTAATGAAAGACAACACAATTTTCATTAGGATGGCTGAGATGGAAATGATGGAAAGTTGGTTGATGATGCTAAGAGAGAAGCTTGAAGATGATATTTCACAGTCTTTTGTAATTTTCTTTCTATCTTTCGTAGTTTTCTCTATGGTATGCGATTACATAGTCGAATTGGTCCATAGATGTCAGAATCTAAGCAATGAAGCTACTGTTGAGGGTAATAACTTGTTAGATATATTGTCTGAGAACCGTAAAAGGAAATAGATGTTATGAAAACTTTTAATCAAGAGTAGATATCTATACCAAGAAACTTGAAATTTGGAACATGTCTTAAAGACATTTTAAAAACTTGGCAATGTGTCATGAATTACATAAAGCTAAAGAAAAAAATAGAAGAACAAAAGCAGAATTAAATGTATAAGAAAAAAACAAATCTATAAAAGAAACAAATCAAGAGGGGAAAAACCATTGAGCATTCTTGAGTTTAAACATGGAGAGGTTGGGGAGGCTTTTGGTTGTCTTTGTTGCAAGGTTGTACACACAAATATCTAGGCATGAACCATCCCTGGTACGTGGATATACACGGTCATCACAAGTGAAGTAGATGGAATTGGGCTCAATACCAAGGGTAAGATCAGCATGCACAGTGATACCCAAATCCAGAAACAAAGCCTCATCACCTAGAGAATCTACCTCAATAGGATCGGCGTGAAAAGTCTTCATGCTTAGATCTTTAGGATCCCTCTTGTACAGGTCGAAAATCATATGCCTACCACTAGTTGACTCATATATCCTCTTATGAACCAACAAAATATCTCCTGATGCTGTAACAGCTATTGTATCCTTCCATGAGAGCTCATATTCTTTCCATTTTTCAAATTCATCCATAGCCATACCTGGATCTGGCTTTCCAAACCTAATATGCACAGGCACATCCGTGAAACCATCTTGTACAGACAAATCTAGGATTCGAATGTAGTGTCGTTTTGAAAGGAGGTAAAGAGTATAACCTTTGAGAAGCACATCTCTGTGGTTTTGAATCAAGGTGTAAACATTTTTAAATGTTGGAATCTCACGGTAATGATCATCCCCTTTCTTGCAAAAGGCCAAATAATCATCGTTTCTCACAAAATGCCACACAACAACATAGGAGTAGTCTCCATTCTTCTCATGGTCTACCCATAAATGACCTCTCACATCTTCGACAGTATGATCTTGAGAAGTTCTATCACGACCAATTAAGTCATCCTTGAATTCCTTATCTCCAACTCGTTTAATCTCAAATAATTCACCCTTCATTGACTCTAGAGGAGGAAGACTGATTTTCTCATGATCGCTAAACACATCAACAATATGAAGATTGGCTAGGGAATCTATCACGAGGAACCACTTACCTGAGCTTCCAAGGAATCGATAACCTGAAAAGTTACCATTGGTCTCGTAGAGCTGATCTTCTTTTGGGTTGTACAGACGACAACCATTCTCTTCCAGAGATAGCATCAGCAATGGAGATCCGCTTTTTGGCTGCATAATCGAACTCGTCCATTTTGAGACAATTTCGTCAATATATTGCTCAGATTAGGGATTCGTTGAACAATAACTTGTGTAACGTTGATGGTTTATATAATAACAAGTAGCTAGTGCCATATATATGCTAAAATATGTACTACTCTCACAAATATATACATGTTTTAAATTTTGCTAAGAGCTAATGATCCAATGTTAAATAATGGGAAATCAAGATTTGATTTGATAAGAGAAACGACGACGTATAAGGAGAGCCGTGTTTAAAGAAACCCTAATTTTTTGTGTATGGAAATACGATAATTGTTCAAAATTCAGTTGATGGAATCATAATCATTTCATATTACAAGCCCAACAAAAGAAAACATCGATTGAAACCCAGTGATAGTAAAAATCAAAAACACTTGTTTATATGCGAGCACGTGGAGTTTGTAGCATTACTCTCTTAGCCAACTTTATCTTCTTCTTGTCCTAACAAAAAGGATATGATAATATCTGAGCACATATTAATTCATTTTGTCTGAATCGAGCGTTACAAAGATGGCTAGGATCAGATGCAGAAGCAACAAAGAGACGACTAAGAACTCAAACCTCAAGAAGCTCTTGCCTGACATGTGGGTCACTCATTATCATATCAGTCGAACTGGTCGTCGTACTCGTTATGCGGTATACATATTCTCAATCTCATCATCATAATCTTAATTTCTCACTATTAATTGGTTATGAATGATTCTCGTTATTTAGATTTACGATTTCAGAATCTTTGAGATTTTAGTTTGTAAACACAACTCTTACACTTGGATTGAATATTCAGTCTCTTATGTGAACAGTGAACAGTGAACAGTGAATAGTGAATGTATATGTATATGGTTACACTTATTATTTGATTCCATCAGAAGAATCATATATAATTAAGCTCAATATTCTGACTTTGTTTATGTCCACTGCTTATGTGTTGCCATTTTCTCATATTGTTGGGGCATTAATTGACCATTTGCTGGTAATTAAAAATAAGCCAAACTGAGCCAATGAGAAGTAAGAAATGAGTAGTAACTCGATCGTGTGCATAAGTATTCAACATTGCATACTATATTCTATTTGTCATATTTTGGAGTAGAGTCAAACATTAATTTTATGGTTTGAGTTTTTTCTTTATTACTTGTTACACTAATTAATCATATGGTTCATATATATACTTGATGTCTAGCTAGTGTAGGTAGTGAGTTATGTGATGTTCTTGAATGAGATCTTGGTAGAGTTCATTGAAGAAATGAATCTATAAGGGCTACAAATAAATGATGTTGGATTGCATTTCAACTATGTTAAGATTAAATTGGATTCTTGTTAACTGCTATTAGATTCTCCTTGAATTCAAAACCCTTTTGACCGTTACATCCAAGTATCTGACTAATTAACTTGTGTTCTTGTCTCAATTAACTCTACTCTTCTCTGCATTTACACTTGTCAACTTCTGTGGTTTAAAACTATTTCTCTAACCTTTTCTAGTTTCTATACTGCTTATTACAGTACTATTTGAATGTAAGAACAAGACAAAAGTTTTACTCTAAGAAAGCATTCTACAAACACTTCCGAAGTATCAGAATGGCGTCTCAGGTAAAAACATTCACTAAAATCCTCTAATTAACTCAGTAACCAGTAATATGAACTAACTATTATCATATATGATCTGTGACTCACATGGTTCCATGAAGAACGAAATGTGGATCAACAGAGAAACAGCTGAAAAGGAGAAGGATCAAATGTGTTCAAGGTGTAAAGAGATTGGACATAACTGCATCACTTGTCCTTATCCAATCATCTACAAGACTGTAAGTAATGTCTTTAATTCTACTTATTCGTTTCACATAAATATATAAGTAGATAAATAATATTTGTTGCATTGAATTTGCAGAACCCTTTTGCGGGAACGAGGGTTCATAGGTGCAGTCGATGTCACCACTTCGGCCACAACGTCCGCACATGTCCTCGACCCGTTTCAACTAGTTATGTTCATTAAACAAATTATTAAAAAAGAAGAAGACTATATCTGTTTTTATTTGTTTTATGAGAGATAGTTTATGAATTTAGACTTCATTTCGTGAGAATTATAAAGTTTATAAAATAACTAGCAAAAGAAACATTTGGAAAATTTTGTCCATTTATTTTGGCAATTTCTTATAACTTGAGTATTTATTTGTCAATTTTCCCTCCAATATTATTAATGACTTTCTAATTGGCAGAGACAATAGTGATTAGAAATCGATTTTTCAGACATATTAATGTTTAGCAAAGACATAAGACTTAATATTCTTACAAAAAAATAAACAAAGACATAAGTAATTATAAGATTTGGTTCTTTCTGGTTATAGATGCAATATAACATAAGTACACATTTGTGGTACACTAAAAGTGACTTGTTAGTATTACTAGATTAGTGTCCGCGCTACGCTGCAGTGTTATTCTTTGAAATTATTTTGTAAGATCGATATCACGGTAAAAATGTTGAAAGAGTTTTAAAAAATTGAAAGATAGATAAAAACAATATGAGGGTAATTCAAAATGCAATGTTATTAAACTTGAATACAAGAAAAAATCGATATTTACAAATATTGTAGATTATTAACCAATGCCTATTGATTTATAAATAGTCTCATACTTAATTAGTTGATTGTATGGATTTCTGTTTATATTGCAGAATTTGATCCTATCAATATAGAAACTCCCCAGTCTTGTATTAGTGAGGTTTGACAAGCACATTATAGATTTAAGGTGAATGATCCAGTGAGAAAAATATAAATCTAAGAAATAAAAAGAGAAACAAAACAAATAGCAAAATTCTTTTTTCTTTCAAAGAAGTAAACGAACACCATGGCACTCACTATCACTTGTTCTTTAAGTTTGATCTAAAACATTTCAAAGTCATTCTATAATATAATTTAGTGCATAAACAAATAGACGAATTAAAAGCTAAACAACTTCATAAATAACACAGAACCAGCTTTGGACTCAAAGTCACCAATCTTTTGGAAGACATTATCATCATCTTCTCCAGTAAGAGAATGTTATTCTTCCCACCGGATCCTTTGCTCTTGCAAGAAAAAACAGATCAAATTAGACGATGAATAATGTTTGAACCCAATGATTCCAACCTTCTACCTACAACACAAACACCATTCGTTCTTGCAGGTTTTGATGAGTCACTATTGTCAGGAACTGCTGTGAAGATGGCTTAGCTAAGACAACAACAACGATCCAAGGAAGCGATAGAAAGTGTGAGTAGTCAAGACTTGGATTTCTTGTAACCTATAATGTGATTTCCAATGCACACAATCAGAAAGGAAGATAAAACAGAACAAAAAGGAAAAGAAAAAGCCAAACATAATGTTAAACATGAAAGGAAAATGAAATAGAACATCATAAATTATGGTCGCTATTCTTTATGAAGCTATAGTTGCACATTCTATTGACCACTTCGATGACTGCAAAAAGAGAAAAGATACCAACTAAATAAAATTTATTCAGCCAAAATCAGTTAGAAGATGTAGCATGTCGACTCGATATGATAAAAATCATAAACATCAGATTTGTACATTACAGTTGGTTCCAAAATCTGACCAATGTAATCTTCGTTCCTTGATGGTGGAAGAATGATATTTGCTCCCCCATATTCCTCTTCAATTTTTATTTGTGAGTTCCTCTTTTACAAAGAATGCAACCCATTAGCACGTCAAGTAGAAACATAAGGCCATAAGAAGCTTACATAATAGAGAACAAAAGCACCACCATAGACTTCCTCAGAAATATTACTTGATTTGGTACACTGAGCTCCTTCTTGGACTTCACTTCCAGCTTCTGCTTCATCGTGAGATAGGAAGTTTTAAAACCCGGCACAGATCATACAATTAAATTGCTGAAGTGAAGATGCTAACCTACGATAATTGAGGAGTATGAGATGAGCATCCACACTAAATTTGCCATCTTCTGCTTTTTGAATCTGTTTATGCCAATCGTCTCAGTGTTTCTCAAAAAGCTCCTGATACTAAACGATTCCTACGACGTGAAGTGGTATAGACACAAAACACTTATCCAATTCTACAAATAAAAATCTCAAATCACTTGCAGAGTTACACTTCACAACAACTACAATAACAAATGTTGAGGAGACAACAAAGTATCGAGTATTGAACTTATAAAGTAGCTTACTGCTTTTGACTGAAAACATCTACTCGTGAATTCTAGTACATGATCAATCCTTCGAAATTTCCAGGGTAAAAAAAACAAATAAGATATTAACCAATCAGTATCAATCAAAATCGATAACTGAACCAATCCTACCATCAAATTCTTCAATATATTTCTCTTGCCCCTTCAAGCACTCTCTGATCCTCTATCAAAGTCGTGGAAATGACTTGTTTTTTACTATCTATTCATCTCCTCCCCTATTAGACTATACAAATTCCTCTTATGCTGATGTGTACTTTTGGAGGACTAAAAATTGACAGCGTGTTTTAATGTCTTAATTTGAACGGTTTAGGAATAAAATTTTAAGCTGAGTTGTCATCTCCAGAACTCTCCAAAAAGCTGATGTGCCAGCTGGAGAGAAATAAACTGTACTTTTATATATATAACTAATTCAATACTTTTATATATATAACTAATTCAATACCCACGTTACGCTGCGGGTTTTTTTTTAGTAAAATTTATGATTAATTTGAAAACAATTTTGAGGAAATTTTTTTTGAAGAAATATTGTGTTAATAGTGGCTGCAACAAGTTACATATTTGCAAGAATATTTTTTTGAACTACCTACATAAATTATAGATGGAGTGCAGAAAGAAAAGTCATTATAGTACACAAGACCCGAAGTTATGTTTGTACAATGAATCCCAACCACCCCTTGTTGGTGCTCAGTATGGAGATAAGTAACTCGTAAAAGGAATTAATTGTTCTGTTTTATAGTTATGTTTGTACATCTGGCCCTAAGACTTTCCAATCATATCCAAGCATCTTCCAATCTGAGCCGACCCGTAAGGTCAAGTGCCAACTTTTCGGCTACTCTAGAGCTACCCGTGAAGAGGTAGATTTGCCTGAAATAAATTAAACAATGGACAAGAGGCTGAATTAGATCAACTAAAAAGGCTATGAAAACAATAGACTTATGGATTCCAGAACATATACATCTAATAATATCTTGTTCATTGTCTTTCCATCAGAATTTATGAGCACCAGATAGTTCCTCGGCATCTACGGTAGCAAAAGGTATGGAATGATTCAATCTGCAAAACCCATAACACAAAAATCAAAGTCAAACGAACAGTCTTTTGAATGGATCACATTCAGTCATTTAGACATCAAATGGTAATCAGAAAGAGAATTAAACAAGCACACGTATGTACCATTTCAACCACTAATCATCTACACTCTCTTAATTTCATAGATAGAATATGCGGATACTCAATTATCCAAATCTCATATTTTTAAAACACCAACTTGCTAAAGTTTTAACTTTTTCTTTAAATATCCTTATTGCAAACCTTTGTTTATCGAACAAGTTCATTTAAAAAAGAGGAAAATCAGTTCATTTAGGCAAGAACATGCAAACCCCATAAAGACAAAAAGAAAAGAGAAACTTTTTTTTTGCGAGAACAACAAGGAAAAAAAGACAAAGTTTCAAACCTGGAGACAGTCAAAGAAGCAAGCGAGGTCGAGGTTTTGTCACAGAGAGACTTAGCTCTGAGTGCTCGGCTTGCCAGAACTCGGTACATTGCGTTAGATCCAGAAGAGACGGAGAAAGATGAAGAGAAATCACGACTAATGAAGTCCAGCGGATTGTGTGCTAGAAGAAGCGTAGATGGAAGACGAACCGGTGTAAACGAAAACTGAAGATGATTAAGTGGCGGAGTAAGCAAAATCAGAAGAAAATGAGGAGGAACAAGCTCTTGAATAAGCTGTATCGATTGAAAAGGAAATTGAAAGAAAATAATCGGAGCTTGAAAGTTTAATCGGCAGTGAACATTTAAGAGAATTAAAGACTACTCCATCTACTTCCAATCGATTCGTCTGATTTTTCGTTTTAATTTTTTGCGATGAGCTGTCTTAATAGAATGATTTAATTGGTGGTTAAACAAAAGAATCTATGCTGAGTTGTCAGTTCCAAAGAACCCTAAAATCTTGAGTTGTCAAAGCTGTGGAAAACCTACTTTTCTTTTATATATATAATTTTTGGATATTTATTTGTAAATTAATTAAGTTTTATTTATCATTACGCTAACAGATGATGTACGTATATAATACAAATTAATCAAATTTTGTAATATTTGTATTTCTATCATTACAGCTAAAAATATGTATAAATGAAAATTTATCGTTGTTCAGACTGGGTACACATTAGTCATTACTTTACAGTATAAGTCAAAATAAAATAAAGTTACGAATTACGATTATATCGATTTTTGGATGTCAGATTTTTTTATGTTTTTTTAATGTATTTTAATATTGACAAATCTTGTACTTCTTGCAAAAAAAACTCATTGAACACGAAGAGTACAGATGTAATAACAAATACGACACGTGAAACTAAAAAAGTAAAGTAAATGTTAAGGGTTTAGGGTTTAGCCAGATGTTTAAACTCAGGTCGCGCCTGATCTCCAAGAGGTAAGCTTGGATTTCGGCTCCGATCCCTCTTCGGCTAAAAAAAATGTTATTTATTTCGCTAACATTTAAATATTTAGCAAACCAACGCAAATTAAATGAAACGCTCACGCGCCCAGATTCTCAAATTTTTTAATTTTGCCAAAAAAAAGGCCAAAAATGTGGGTTTATTAATGTTCACGGATTTTAGACACACGCGCGAAACGCGTTTCTAGTGCGCGTGGGATTAGTTCTTCTATCATAAATCTCAGATTGGGTATCGGAAAGCAGTAAGGCCCAAATATGTCTAATGGCCCATTCATTTAGCGAAGAGTATACTTCTGACACTGTGTGTTGTTTATGATCAGCAGAAACGCTAAACAGTTTATCGTTGCAATAGTTAAAAGTTAAAACGGCCTCTAGGAATGGACTATGGAGAAAACATGTAGTGTAGTCTCTCTGTAGAACATAAAAACGGCACCAGCGAAACTGTCATCTTCGTCTACAAACTATAGTCAAGAGTCAAGACTCAATAGGCATAAATAGTTGTTCTCTTGCAGCTTCTTCTTGCTCAGACGAGAGATGAATCCTCAAACCGATAAGATCGTGAGACGAACGACGATGGTGGCGACTGCTGTTGCTTCCTACTTTCTCTTAACTGGCGATTATGGTCCCGAACCCAACGTTCTTGATCCAGTAAGTTTTCGATATCTTCCTTAAATTTCTAGTCTCACCTCTGTGAATTGACTTTCGTATCAATGAAGAATCTGGATGAGAAAACCCTTTCTCCTTTGATAGAGTTTACCTTCTTAGCTGATTAGTTTTTTGTCAAATTGAAATCGCAAAGTCATCGAATTAGGATAATGATGAGCTTGAGATTTTGGTGATCTGGATGTGGAAACACTTGCTTGTGTATAATTCAGGATGAGTCTCTTACTTAAAAATGGTGTTTTTGTGTATTTGCAGATCAAAAAGAAGATATTTGCAGCCCAAGATTCTGTGAAGCATTTCTTTTTTCCACCAAAGGGAGATCAATCTGGGAAAGATGAACAATCTGACAATGCAAAATGAACATGTAGCTACAAATTTAGATCTGCTTTTGTGATCAACAAAAATGTAAACTTTTTTCAATAACTGGTCTTAATCTTAGATGTTTTTTCAATCAAAACCCACTCACCAATGTACATGCCAAGTGAACCTAGGATTACATATCAACAAAATCAGCACATCTCTATTAAGAAATACTATGGAGAGCCTAAACCTGAAGGAGAAATTGATCAGTTAATTCTTCGTCTTCTGAAAGCTGGGTGAATGGTTACGTCTAAAGAATCAAGTTTGTTGATATTCTCTATACACTCTCGCACTCTCTTTACAACTTTAGGTATATTCACAGCATTCCTTGATATTCTTTCCTTAAGCTGAATCATCTTCTCCCCACCATCTTGCTCTTCAGTTCCTAATACAACAGCTACTTGTGTTTCTGCATAACAAAAGAAAGACCACAATTTTGTTGATAAAAGAAGAAGACAAGGTTTACAGCAGGCTCTTGTGCTTATCTACAATACTATGAACCTTTCTCAATACAAAGTCTCTTATGAACTACAATGGGAACATAGCAGACGACAAAAAGACTCTAGCTTTTAGCTAAAAGAAACTTCACACACACAAAAGAGTTCTTACACAGAAGCCATTACCCTCACACTTGGCTCAGCTAAAAATTGTCCATTTAGAACACCACAAAATACGTTTCCTTACATAAACCATTTCTCCAGCTGATGATACATGACCAAGCAAAACACAAGCACAATTTATACAAAATGTAAAGACCTCTAATCAGGTAAAACATGAATCAAAACGTGCCAATATAGTATGCTCAATAAGATTCTATCTTAAAACCCAACAGAAACCCGATTTTCAAGGAGAAGCCTTAAATATTTCGCAGAAACCAAAAGAAAAAAACGAAACTTACCTGCGATAGTGAGGCATGAAGGGAGCAGAGAATCCGAGCCTGAAAGCACAGAATCGAGGGTGTTCCTAAGATGATTCGGTAGGGTTTGTCTGTACTCGGAAATCTTCTTGGCCATCTGCCTCACATCTGACTCCAATTTCTCCAAATCGAGGTCCTCAAGTTCGAGATCTAGAGCCATGGATGAGATTTGTGGTTGCTTCTCCGATAACTCTAGTTGCTCGCTCAGTAGATTTCTTCTTTTTCAAAATTGAGAGCGTCTTTGAGAATACTGTATATGATGTTGTTACTAAACATTACAACGACGTCGTTTGGTCCCATTTTTTTTTTACAGCAATAAATTATTATACCAAAAGTAGTTTTTTGTGCTATAAACTTTTGTACAACATAATCCAAAAATAATCGAAATTTATTGTAAGAAAATTTATTTATAACCCAAAGAAATGAATCGCAGTTAAAATTATTATTTCATGATTGTTGAAACATTATAGTTTAGAACGAACCAACATGGCAACATATGTAAAAGGACTGTTTTCAAACCACATGCAAAATGTACAAGAATCTGATCTTGAGGTGTATGTAACAAATGCAGAAACTCTCTCACTATCAGTCAATCCCATGAGTTCAGAGCTTGGCCCCAAAGGTGGGCTTAATAGTCACAGCTTCTTTTAGCAAAGCTTCTTGCGTCAATGATACCACCAGCTGCACACAGAGATTATGAGCTATATTGATACCATATTTGATGCTTAAAGGATGCTATGCAACAACGTACCTCTCCCTTTCTGTTGAACATTTCCCCAGTGGCAAAACCGCGGCTTTCGGACCCAGTAGGACTCACCATCTGCATAAGGGAAATCTAGTAAATATATCTGTCTTGTTGACAGTTATCATTTCTGAAATGATTAACTCAGACCTTTGACAACAAGTTAAATATACTAAATTGTTGCGGTTTACTTCACTTTAACATGTAAATCTACACAAAAAGAAAATAAACTTTTAAGTGGTAGATCTATAAGCTAACGAATATCAGCTTATAGATTTGGGCTTAGTGTTTTTAGGCAATCTGAGTTTAGTTTAGCTAAACAAACATAATGATTTCTCTCATTAATAACAAAAACAAACATGAGCTTTTCTTACCACAAACAGCAACCAATCATCAGCTCTTAGATTTCGGTGGAACCACATCCTGCAAAGGGACATAAGAAGAGTCAAAAACAATTACTTGAGGGATTCTTTTTGGAGATGGTAAAGTCTACATTCTAGTTGTATTTACACTGCAATGCATAGATGACAGACAACATATGTAATTATTTTTGTGTTTGCGTGTATATATATGAATTGCGTGGTTCATACATATGTTATAAAGAATCATACAAAGACACACTTCGCTAAGGAAAAGAAAAAGCTTACGAGTGGTCCAGGCTGAGAGCAGCTACACTCATGCCCTTTCTGCGGTGAGGGTTTAAACTGACACAGGCAAATATCAAATCTGAAGCATATGCAACCACAGATCTGCATAACAATGGCATGCACAAGACAATCAGTAAGCCCGCAAGAGATCTATGTCCACACAAACAACTTAGTTGTCACTGCTAAGATGATCTGGATTTTCATAGTCTGAATTACACTTCAACTATACTGATCGGTAAACTGCTTAAAATCTTAAAAGGTGAGCACTACAATTCAAATCGTCTAGATCACATGAATAAGTTTTTTAAGCGGTCTTCAGTATAATACCACTGAAGTAGAGTAGCTCACCTGTGCAAAGCTTGATCATCCGAAAGATTTTCCTTTGCCCTGAACCAATATTTCAGTCTGCAAGATGATTTTTAGGACAGAAGAGTGGTTAGTTTTATGTATGACCACGTAAATATACAGTATTAGTTGCTAAGAGTAACAAAATTAAATACGCTCGATAATTGTAACAATAAAGTTGATCTATGCAGGACTTAGAAAACTATGTAACCTTGGAGAAGACTTTGTCTGATCTGTGGAATAATTTGGCTCACAAAAGCGAATATCTATAGGCCATGGAGCATTAATTTGAGTTGCAACTTTGTTTCGGTAATCCCTGAAATGAAGAACAATTGAAAATTGTATCACTCTGAGCACTTGGAATAATTGGCCTGGTACAAGACTTCCACTTACCTAGGTAGCAGAGGGTCAGTTATACGCCGTTCATACATCTCCTCCCTTCGAAAAAGCTGCAATAAATAGGGATGAAATGACAATCACTACAATTCACTATAAGCCTCAAAGTAGGAGAAATGATTTACCGTTTCAGGAGCTGGCATATGAGGCATGGTCGACTCCTGGTGAATAAAACCTTGTTGTTCTCTCTGAAAAACCAAGAAAAAAGAAGTTCCAAGGTATTTTTAAACTTTTGTGTTAAAGCGTGAAAGGCTATATGCTCATGATGACATATAGTAAGAGAAGCATAGAGATTCAATTATGAATTATTCCGGGTATATAACGTGAAACCTGAAATGACGCAAACAAGATAAATATGGTTCTTCCTTCCTGTCTTGCATCTACTCTTCGGGTGGCAAAGTTGTTGCCGTCACGTAAGCAATTAACTTCATATATGATAGGAACTGCAGGAGTTACAAACCATAATTATATGCAAATTGTAACAGATGTGTGAGGTCCACAAAAATTCAGAGAAAACAACAAGCATGGTTTTCTGTAAGAAGGTAAAGTAGTTGTTTGCTTGCAAGAGCACATTGAAACTGTGTCCTTACTATTTAGATCTCCAACACGAAGGAAACAGGAATGTAAATTACGGACTATCTTCATATATTCAACAGTTTTTGTTGCTGCAACAAGTGCCTGCGAAGTGTAGGCAATTGTGTCACAGTGATTACTAGTTATTTTCATGGACTAATATGAATAGCACATAAGCAAGCTAGATATGCAAATGAATCACATCATCAGAATTAGAACATACGTGATTTAGCCTTTCATGAGAATATTATACCTGTCCAACTAACTGCCCTCCAAATACTTTTCCAAAGGTTGGAGCATTGGGTAGAGTGAACCCTCGGAATATATTCAACTACAAAAACGAAGAGCAGAAGGGAAAAAAAAGAAGAGATTTTTCGAAATTACTGGCAGAGAAAGAATGATATAAAGCTACAAGTAATATAAATGCTATGAGGCTAGCATAAATTTGTAGTAATGTGATCAAAACAATGCTACAGTTCTGATTCCACAGAATGATAAAAGTTAATGACGTATATTCTGAGCATAAGGTATAAAACTGAGCAAAATGAAGGGAAGTTGGGGCAGATTCATACATCTAACGGTTCAAGACATAATATGTCTTCCACACGACAGTGTGTCTCAAGTTCCTTAGTTGGATCGCAGACTAACTTTGTCTCAAGCAAAGCACAATGATCAGACATCAAGAGTAAACAGGTAAGCTGCAAGAACAGTAAGAAAAAAAAAACAGAACTCAGTATACTACTCCCGTCAGCATATCATGAGATCAAGGAAACCAAGGCCATCTAAGCAAGGAGGAGATCATTTTCAGCAAACACCTCTGACACAGCAACGACATCTGCTGAGTATACATTCCCAAAAATACCTGTGTAGGATCAAATGAAAGCTAAATTGATTACTGAGCAAAATTTTCAACTAACAAAAATTTAAGGAAAAAAAACTGAAATTGAAGAATGGCCAGTATCGAAAGAATCATATTCTCACCAGGGCCAAAGAAATCAAATTGTTTCAAGAGGTACTCCGGACAGTTTTCCTCTCTGGCTGATCCCAAAACCTGAGCCTGTAAACAAAAGACAAATGTAATTAAAGAACCCGTTGCAATAGCTTGTGACTATTCTATTATCACACCAGTAACTTCACACGGACCTCTCCTTCCAAGACAAAGTAAACTCCATCCACATCCTCATCTTCACGTACCAGATAATCACCTCTGTCTGCGGAGCATACAGCCAAAAGCGATCAAATTGCGGGAAAAATAACACAATTTTGGTCTCTAATATAGCAGCGCTTACAACTCAGATTGAATACGGAATAAGAAAAACATAACGGAACTCCCAATCAAATTGACATTGCAATGAGAGAACAAAAATCAGAATCCCAAAATCTCAGAGATCACACTGACCGTAACGCTTGAGGACAACGACTTCGGCGATTTTCTTTAGAGACGAAGTAGGTAACCGCTTCAACAAGGGCACATTCCCAAGGAACTCGACAACTGCAAACCAAAGGAAACTATCAGTCCAACATCAGTTTCTTCTCCGGCGATCGGAAAAAAGTAACAAAATCTCGGAATACCTGATTCAGTGTTCATGGTGAAGTCGTTTATCGTTGAATAAAACGGCCGGCAAAGTCAACCGTAATCTTGTACACTTACAGATTCCATTTCTTCTTCTTTTTTTGGTCAAAAGGTAGATTCCATTTCTGATTTCCTCATTTCTTATGCGATACTCTTCCATTTTTGTTTTGTTAATGTGACCATTTATGAAAACACGTTAATCATATTCCAGGAATGTAATGGGCCTATCCCTTAAAGCCCAATACTATTTTAATTTACTTGGGCCAGATTAGACCCGACCCGTCACCTTTCAAAGACGAAATTGCACGTCTTCTTTCTAAATTCCAAATTCTCCGATGTTCAAGAGGATGCTAATGGAATCTTCCAAGCATCTACGGTGAGTAGATGACTCTGACGACTCTCTTGAACTAGCTCTGACTTGACTTTCTTCGTACATAACCAATATAACTTGTCTTCTCTCTCTAATTCGTGTCCTAATTACATTGATGTGTCTTCGTTAGCGCCAATTGAAGTCACTTGACATCGAGATTCTTCTCTCTTTCTTTCCTTTTTTGGTTTTATTTTCAGTCTTTCGTGATGGTTCCGGACACAAGTCCTGGAATTTCAACCTGATCCGACCAGCTTATGATTCTGTCTTTGTTCTTAGAGCCCCTTGATCCACACTGAGTAGTCTTCTGTCAGTGGGTTCTGGTGCAAATATCCGATCCCATTTCCAGAAAATTCTCCAATTCATCTGGATCTATAATTTAGGATGCTAGCTTGCTTCATAGGTACACATGTCAATACTGTGTTGTGTTCCCGTACTTGAATGTGTATATTGCTTGGGTTGTGCCCATTGGTTGTGGAAGAAGTGTCTGTACACAGCAGGTCATGAGAGCGAGAACTGGGGATTAGCCACTTCAGATGAGTTTGAGCCAATCCCTAGACTCTGCCGCTTGATCTTAGCAGTCTATGAGGAGGATCTCCACAATCCTATGTGGGCACCACCTGATGGTTATGGGATTGACCCATATCAGGTTATTCTGAAGAAAGACTATGATCAGACTGAAGGACGTGTGACTCCTTACATGATTTATTTGGATCATGAAAATGGTGCTGTAGTCTTGGCCATTCGAGGGCTTAACTTGGCTAAGGAGAGTGATTACGCCGTTCTCCTTGATAATAAACTTGGACAGACCAAGTTTGATGGAGGTTATGTACACAACGGATTATTAAAGGCGGCCATGTGGGTTTTTGAGCAGGAGCATGAAGTTTTAAGGGAATTACTCGAGGCAAACCCAAGCTATACCTTGACGTTTGTCGGGCATTCATTAGGTGCGGGGGTTGTGTCTTTGCTTGTCTTATACGTAGTTCAGAACCCAGCTAAGTTGGGGAACATAGAGAGAAAGAGAATAAGATGTTTTGCTATTGCTCCTCCGAGATGTATGTCTCTCCATCTAGCAGTGACATATGCAGATGTCATAAACTCTGTTGTTCTGCAGGTATGATGATTGTATAAATTGGTCTCCATTGATTTTCTTAGGTGCTTCTTCTGATCCATTTTTAATAAACTAGGATGATTTCTTACCTCGTACGACCACAGCTCTCGAGGATGTCTTCAAGTCAATTATCTGGTGAGTAAACCGTATGAATTTCAAAACTAATTATTAAATTAAAGTTTAAACATGAAGAAAAAAACCTCATGTTCTTGTTTACATCATAAATCATCAGCTTGCCATGCGTATTGTGCTTCACATGCTTGAAAGATACATTCACATTCGAGGAGAAAAAGCTCAAAGATACAAGGCGTCTATATGCTCCTGGTAGGTTATATCACATCATAGTGCGCAAGCCCTTGAGGTATTTATACTTGTTTTATGCTCATGTGCTTTAAAATCGTTTCTGCAACTCGAAGATGGGTTTTAAATTGAAAACTATGCCCTTTGTGCAGATTAGGAAGACATCCACCTGTTGTGAGAACAGCTGTCCCAGTTGATGGGAGATTCGAGCAGATTGTTCTCTCCTGTAATGCAACAGCGGATCACGCCATCATCTGGATTGAAAGGGAATCGCAGAGAGCTTTCGACGTGAGTACCTTGAAACGTGTTTTGCTTTTTGGGACTGCCTCAGATTTTGGAGATCGTGAAATCTAACAAACTACTTTCTGGTGTGGTGAACTTTATCAGTTAATGCTGGAAGAGGACCAAGTTATGCAGATTCCGGTGGAGCAGAAAATTGTGCGCCAAAAATCGATTGTTGAGGATCATGACGAAGAATACAAAGCGGCTATAATGAAGGCAGCTTCTCTGAACATCCCCATTTCTCCATCACCATCTTATGGAACATTCCATGATCCAGGAGAAGGAGAAAGCTCTGCAGGATCAGGCATTGAAGTATCCTCTTCCCCATGGTCCTTCAAAGGAATGAGGAGAAAATGGGATCAATTCATAGATCACCATTTTCCTGTAAATGAGGACCGTGATGATATGACCTTAAAGAAAAAGGAATCTGCAGCTTTGTTGTGTGGTCCAAAAACTTGAAAATCTTTGTTATATAGGTGTACATGTAGAATCTAGGATATAGAATAAGAGAAGCAAAGTAGATTAAAATTCATTATTGTGAGGTTCATTGAATTGGTGATGTTAAAATGTTCCAGCTCTTTTTGTATTATAGCCTGTACTCTTGCTAGCAATTTCTTCTGAAGTTCCAATGGACATAACATACATGTTTTAATATACACTATTCATTTTACAAATACAATCTTGGATTTTGACTCAATCCAGCTTTGCTATGCTATATTGGTTAGCCAAGCCATGACGTTCTTGTTTATAACCAGGAAACAATTTATCAGTGGCAGTGTTTTTGAGTAGCGTGATTGGCTATGTACATTCATTCAGCTTTGGTCTCTTGTGTCCTTGGAGCTAAACCAAGATCCGGAACTGCTTCCCCTGCAAGTGAAAGTTACATCAGGTTATAGAACCTTGAGGAGACACCAAATTCCACTAGGAGACTATGGAACAAAAGCTATACCATGCATTCGTTTGACAAATCTCTCGAACTCTTTGAAGTTTTGAGACTTCATCAGAGTTGAGTTAAGCCTCAGGTAAGTGAAACATGATAAGTGGCGACCATCAGGATCGTAAAGAGGCTTTGCGTTTTCAAGTATCTTGTTGTAACCTTCTCTGTCATAACACGGAAGAGCATTCTCACTAGCAACAGGTATGCTAGCATCCCAGGCAGCATTCAGCACCTGAAAAGTTTCACATGAAAGCAAAACTAGAAAGTTTAAGATTTTGGTCTAGATCAGTTAAAGCCCAATCACTTCTGTAAGTTGAAGAAGTTTTTACCTGCCAAACTAGACCTTCTGGATCTGCCAGTGCCTCTGGAAAATCCTCATGTTGATCAAGTGTTCGTAACTCCACACATGTGAAGTTGAGAGCAGCATCATGCTTCTTCAGCATTGCAGCTATAGGACCGTAGCCATCACGGTTTGAGGAGTTGTAAAAACCAGCAGTGAGTTCAGCAGCATGACTAGCTGTTTTATACCACCAGTGTATACCTGAGAGCTGGTTTCCCGAAATGAAAAGACAAAACGGTTCTATTAATACAAGCCAGAAATATATGGTTATATACTTACACTTGGCCCACCAATAGAGATTTGTTTACCTTTGCAGCAATGCAATTTCCTTCAAAAGCCAAATTTGCCATAGCAAGAACACGATCACCATGGTCAATCAGAACTCTTGAGTACCAATTAAGAAAGAATCTACCATAGTAGCTGTCATAGTCTCCTCCATCGCGAAAAAATCCAGTTCCATGTGGTGTTGAATTATAAGACTCTGTGTTATCAGGTCCTTTGCCCCAAAAGCTGTGGCCTCTAGCCTCTGCAGCCTCCTTTAAGCTCTCCATCAAATATTTATCATAGCACTGCTCACACAGGCAACACCACAGCAAAAATGATAAATCGGTAAGTACACTAATAATGTATTGGTCCAAGTAGCAAAGGAAGATAGAATGTAATTTCATATATGCTTATGATCCATCAAATAGAGTACCTGGAATTCACCAATGCCTGGATACTTCCACCCATGTTGTGCAGGGTAAGAAGGATACCTTAGCTCCCCACATGCACCTAGTCCAACTTCAATTTCCGTAATGATTTTATCCTCAAAGAATTCATCAAATTCAACCCGAAAGCTTCGCATGTAATCAAAGTAAACCTACAAATTTATGAGGAAAGTGACTTTTTGTGGTCTTCTAAAGTAAATACTATTCTCACTGAACTAAAAATTTTGTTTATGATCATTTGCTACAGATTCTTCGAACATAAAGTAAAAAAGACGTACCTCCAGAGCAGTCCGTTTTCTTAAAACCCGTTTCTTGTCAATTCCCCAAGTAAGGCATTCAGAGTTACGCATCCCTTCCCTGTCAGTGAAGTATATGTCAGGATTGCTCTGACCAATTTCTCTCACCCACTGAGGGAGTTGTATATGCACATCATCTCCAACATTGCCTCCACATTCATGGAACGACATAACAACCTGAAGTCAATAGAAGTCAAAACATATTCGAAACAGTGATCTCAAGTCTCATTTCACTAAACTGAATTTATCTCAAGTAAGCAACTCAGCTTATATTAAACAAAGGACATCAGTATGTGCGAATACTTGTAACACAAAATGATAAATGGATGTTTCTGCGCAATCTCACATGATAGAAAAGGAGAAACAAAATTCAATTAATCGTATGAATGATCAATACCTGTATCTTAAGTCCGAGTTCACGTATCATCTCAAAAAGTTTCCTGTAACCACTCCAGTTATACACCTGTGGAGTGTGAGCCTCCACAATTCCCCACCAGCAGTCAACCATAACACCATCAACATTAACCGACTTTAGGGTTCTCAGCTGATCCATAAGCTCATCAGGTTCCACCACTTCCGAGTTCATATCAATCACTCCCAACTATCATTCAACAGCGAAATCAGTCAAAACACACATCTTTAGCCCATCAAAAGAAATACAGAAGCAAGCAAGAAGAAGACTTACTGGTAGCATAACATAAACTGGAACAGAAGCCGTGCCGGAAAAATCACGCTCTTCAATATGCGGAACTTCTACATCAACCTAACAAATGAAGAAGAGTAATCACATCATAAATCTTCACATGAGTCTGGGCACAAACTAATAATAAATACAAACGAGTAAGGTAAAGAACTCTAGAAACGCAGGAGACTTACGAGCTGATCAGTAGAATCGTCGTCCATAGAATCTTCAGTTGAAACTTGATCCTCACTATTTTTTACTCTCTGTCTCACCTTGGCAGAAGAAACCAACGGCCTAGCACCAGAAAATATAGAAATACCACGCCAATCTCCAACTCTAAACGGTAAAGAGCTCCGAGCCGATAATCTCGCCGGAGCTCCAAGTTTCACGGTCACGGGAATTACAGTATGAGTCAACCTGAACGCCATTACTTCAAAAAATCAAAAATCTCTCAAATTCCGCAGCAAAATCGTTCGTATTTGCAGATTTCTTGGGAATGCCAGAACAAGAGATGGCATTGAAAATCAAAACTACGCACAAAGGTCGAAGCATTCGTTCGAATGAATCAAAGATATTATTTTGAATAAAACCAAGAAAAATCAGGATTCATTCAGATCCGTTGAGTACAAAGAGTTTTGTATTTTACCACTTTTTATCAGACACGTGGCACTATGTGATGTCGAGTTTCCACGTCGGCAACTTTATTAATGGGCTTTCGAGATATCCTATAAGGCCCATAAAATCAATTTTTCATGTCATTAGAAAAGCTCTACTGTAATGGGCCACTAATAAGAATGTATGTCTCATTAATCTCCACATATTTTTTTCTTTTATTTGATAAATATATATAAATATATATATATTTTTTTAACTCATGAGTTCTCAAACCTTATGGAAGGGGCTTAAACTATTCTCATGAGGTAGAGGAATGTGTGTTAGTTTCGCATAATAGAGAAATTGAACCTACGAACTCTTTAAAATCCTAGGTCTGCCTTCTACCACTTGACTACAAGCTCTTTGTCGATAAATCAATATTATTAAAAGAGAATCCCGTTAGGACAACAACATTGAATTTGTAAAAAGTTACATTTTTAAACCCTTTGTAAGAAAGATAATTATGAAAAAATCTAAAATCTTAATAAGTTTACATTTTAATTCATATTATATCAAATAACGTTTAAGATATAACAAACAAATCTCAGCAAATTTAAATCTAACAATCATAATCAGCATAAAAAATATCATATATAACAATTAATAACAATAATATGGATGTTAACTATATGTTTTAATAATTTTGATTGATATTAAGGTCTAATAGATATATTAAATACATATAAATAATCGATCAATACAAAATATTGACATCAATGTTGTAAAGTAATCTCATAAATATTATATTATCTTTAAAATACATTATATTAATTACTTGATGGCATAAACTATAATCTCATAAATATTATATACCTAACAAATCACAAGATAAACTTAAAAACAAAATATTATGAATATCAAATTTAAATCTAAAAATCAGCACAAGATAAGCTTATCAAAACAAAAAAATATAACCAAACATGGGTTAAAATATGTGATATTTGTATAGTTACATTTGATATTCAATAACAAAAATACGGATCATTGATATTTGTTCATCACATGTCATTTGATATTATATGTTATTTGATAATAACATGTAATTTAATAATGGTCCATTTAATATAATTCATTTGATATCTATCTATACTATTAAAAAATAATCATTTTAGGACAACAACGTTTAAAAATTATATTTTTAAACCCTTCATAAAAAAATTAGTTACAAATAAATAAATAAACTTATTAAGTTTACATATATAGCCATATGAGATCATATCTTTAATAAAGAATCATATCTAATAGAAGATTTGATATATTTTTAATAATTATTTTCTCTCATATTTTATTTTATCATATTTTTATAAAATAAATTTTAAAATTATATCACAAATTTTTATGAAAATTTTTAAATTTTTTTCAACATATGTTATGTTTAAATTTTTGAAAACGGACATATATTTCTCAACATATAAAAAATTATGTATATAGAATATGAAAACAGTAATACGATAAAAAATTGTATATGAAAATGAATTAGAATAAATTTGTATTTCACAAAATAAATATGAGTTTTAGTGCATATATATGAGTAATAAGCAAACACGGTCAGAAATCTTTTATAAAACCAAAAAATTATTTAAAATAATAATATAAGAGTAATAGGAATATAAATTAATTACTATATAAATATTTAATATTCAATAATAAAAATAGGGGTCGTTGTTATTCGTTCAACACATATCATTTGATATTACATGTTATTTTGTATCACATATCATTTAATAATTATGATTCATTTGATAATTACATGTTATTGAATATTCGATAATATCGATAAATGTCTTATGATTTTAAATTAAAATATAATTTTTAAAACATTATCCCGTGCTCAAGCACGGGTTAGAATCTAGTATATTATTATTCAATGTAAATATAATCAGTCAGTGTAATGTTATATATAATTGACCGATTGTACTAACAAGATTTTATGTGATATTCCAATTTTGTTTTTTTATATATATATAAAAACAACAATTGGCTAAGGAGATATATATTAATGTAATATTGATATCAACGATGCAAAAAAAAATTAAAAATGTGAAGACGTGCGTTGTAGTGGAAAATTTTGAGTGTCAGTAGTGGTAGCATCTATAATTAATGCTCTATGTTCCTGCCTCTAATTAACAAAATCATTGAAGCTTTAAATTTCAATTTAACTATTTTTCCTTGCATTACTCTTGTAATTCGTT
>WJSH01006977.1:141893-163440 GCA_009757365.2 Lepidium campestre | reverse complement strand
AAAAAAAAAAAAAAAAAAAAAAAAGTCTAGAGCATCTAGAATCTAAATTAGTGTAATTTCTAGGAAAAATAAATAAAAAAGATGGTTTTATAGTGGTTGTGATAATGGTAAAAAGAGATAAACAGTAGGAGTTAATAAAATAAAATAGAAAGTTTTTGTCGTGGTGTGAATAAATGTGCATGCAATTATACACAACAAGTGGTGCGTAAATTAATAAGATGGGCTTCGTGGATAAAGATGGATCGATTATTTATTTTCACGAGTTTTATTGCCTTCATAACGAGTAACGGGACAGGAACTTACGGATTGGAAAAAACAGTGCTTTAAAGGTTATAAATAATAAATTAGTAGTATTAATTTGATGTCCCACGATTGGTAATCAATCTAAACTTGAACACTGTACGTACTGATGTGTATTTTTTTCTTAATATAGTATAATCTATTATGGGATTATCATGCTGGTAAAGTGCGCATTTAAATAATTTTCATTCCTATAAATTGGAATCTTAAATATCCAACTAGTATATTCCATTTTCTTGCAACTACGTTTATAAGTACATTCTGTTTGTCATATATTTAAGATTGAGTATTAAAAAATAGAGTAATTTGTTGTACATTAATGAGAACAAGACAAGAAGTTCCATGTTTCGACATAATAACATAGATTAAAATACAATATACGATAAATTAAGCGCCCGACCTATAATAATATAAGAGAATCATATTTTTCTACATAACTCGATATTTTATAGTTGCATGCATGTTACAAAAAGCTACACTTCCTTTTATATTTTGACCTCCAAAAAAAATAAAGTAGTACCTTATAAACAGAGTAAATACTATTTATAAACACTACTTTATATTTTCCAACGTACTTGTTAGTTCCTACTATAAATAGAGTTAATTTTTCAAAATTAGTAGTAACTATAAATTAATATTTTAGCATTAAATTCGAACAGGAAAAATAACTAGGTCCCGGATTAACTGGTATGGTCAGGGAGTTGGCAAAATAATGTTTGAGGGAAACATTAAATATAGATGGGTGAGATAAATGTAATTAGTTGCATCGATATAAAGTATATAACAAATGCAAAGGTATTATTAAATGTCTGCGAACTATAACTACATTTTTGTACTCGTGTATGGTATGGTTTTTGATGAATATAAAACACCACAATATATATATATATATATATATATATATCGAATCTTTCTTTTTTTGCATATTTTTCACCATCATATCACTTTATTAATTAGAAGAATATTGTATGTACATTGGGTTTCACCAAATAGAATCCAACACTGTTAATAACCATGTGTATTGTATAAAGATGAGTCACTCCAAAAACCAAGATCGTATATGACTCAAGTCAACCTCTCTCTCTCTCTCTTTCATCTTTCAGACACAGTGCTTCCTCAACTTTAAAGACACTCCCTTAAGTCTTTTCCATCAGGACCAAACCCAGAAAGAGAAAGCAATAAAGATACAAAGAAGATTAAAGCTTCGACACCAAACTTCTTTATTAAATTTTGCCTTTTGGCTGTCTCCTTTCTATCAATAAGTTTTGAATATTCAGTTCTGAAGACATTCACATCTCTTTGACAATGGCTGATGGTGTCGAAGCTACAGAAGGAAGAAGTAAAAGAAAAAACAGCTTATTAAGAAAACAACTTGCTGTTGCTGTAAGAAGTGTTCAATGGAGCTATGCAATCTTCTGGTCGTCTTCACTTTCTCAACCTGGGTAAGTTATTTAATCTTATATACAAATATATCAGATCTTGTTTATCCATTAGATTTGTCAAGTTTTTGGCAATTATCTTCTTTTGAAGTAGCTTTTGGGTGTGATTTAGACTGACACTAATACCTTCTTCTAAATCTAGGGTTTTGGAGTGGGGAGAAGGATGTTACAATGGAGATACGAAGAAAAGAAAGAAGAGATATGAATCTCATTACAAATATGGATTGCAGAGAAGCAAGCAGCTTAGAAAGCTTTATATGTGTATGCTTGAAGGAGATAGTGGTATTACTGTTAGTACCACTCATGATGATCATAATGATGAAGATGAACACAATTGTAACAGTACAACTACAATGCTGTCACCAGATGACCTCTCTGATGAAGAGTGGTACTATTTAGTCTCCATGTCCTATGTCTTCTCTCCTTCTCAATGGTTTGTTCCTCTCATCTCTCTCCTATATAATATAATATTACATTAATATAAATGTCATGTGAGATACTAATAAAGGTAAAAAAAACAATTGGTAATAAAATGGAATGAGCCATAAGTCCTTTCACTTTAAGATGAAAGATCTATCACTTTTGGATCTCACTCATAGATTTAATGAACTCGTTTGGATCCAGTGGTTTGATACCATTCTTGAATTCTCAAAACAATTTGGCAAATAGTGGAATGATAATTGCTCCTTATGTATTAGATCACTCCCAAGTCCTAACCATTTTTCTATAGGATCATACATTAATGTGACTCTTTATTTTGTTTTTTGGTTATTTATGTACGTTGAACTAGTTTGCCTGGAAGAGCTTTAGCGACTGGTGAAGCCATATGGCTCTGCAATGCTCAATACGCACAGAACAAACTCTTCTCTCGTTCTTTGTTAGCAAGAGTAAGTTCTTAGAAACCTTTTGATTACTTCTTATATTTGAATGTTGATCTTTCAAGAATCGAATCTGACTATAGATCTCTTTCCATGCCTATTCACATGGCTTCGATCTCTTCCTTAGAGCGCATCGATTCAGGTACGTTAATCATATAATGATCTCTTTAATGGGTTTGAATTGTTAGACATGAAACCTTAATTAGTGCATCAACTCTTAGATTCGAAAAGTTCAATATACATCACTCTGCAACGATTTAGTATGTATCTGTGTTCTTAATAATGTCTTTCTGGGTCTTCTCCAGACTGTTGTGTGTTTCCCTTTCTTAGGCGGTGTGATTGAGCTGGGCGTCACAGAACTGGTAAATCTCCATCATCATAATTACAATAATTTGGTTTCTTGCTCGACAAAAAATTTACATACCTTAATTTGTTTTATATTTTGAACTATGAAAGATTTCAGAAGATCATAATCTGCTTCAACACATCAAATCTTGTTTGTTGGAAATCTCTGCTCACCAAAACAGCGATGATGAGAAAAAAATGAGGATTAAGATCAGTGAAGAAGAGCAGCATCAGATTCCATTAGGTCTTTCTGATCTCAGATCTGATGACGACTTGCATTACAAGAGAACCGTTTCAACAGTGCTCAACTATGCCGCGGATAGATCGAGGAAGAACGATAACAACATTCATCACCGTCAACTAAATCTTGTTTCTTCTGATTCTGGCTCAAATTTCTTGCGGTGGAAGCAAGGTGAGCAGCCAAACTCAGGATTTGTTGAGAAAGAACAGTCACAGAACGTGTTGCGGAAGATACTGCACGATGTTCCTTTGATGCACACAGAGAGAATGGTCCCAAGTCAGAGATATGGTCTCAATCAAGATGATCAATCAAACAGAAGAAAAGAGAACGAAAAGTTCAGTGTCCTTCGAACTATGGTTCCCACTGTGAACGAGGTAATAACTCTGTTTTCAAAACCTTGGTCTGAAGCAGACAAAAGACTCTGTTTTGAATCCTTCAAAGCTTGCTTTGTTTCATAAACCAGAACTTTGTTTTGAATCCTTCAAAGCTTGCTTTGTTTAAGAAACCAGAACTTTGTTTTAAATCCTTGTGCAGATTGATAAAGAATCGATACTGAACAACACAATCAAGTACTTGCAAGAACTGGAGGCAAGAGTAGAAGAGCTAGAATCTTGTATGGGGTCAGTTAACTTCGTAGAACAAAGAAAGACGACAAAGAACATTAACGACTCTGTTTTGATCGAAGAGACATCAGGCAACTACGATGACAGCACGAAGATTGATGGGAATTCAGGAGAAACACAACAAGTCACTGTTTGCAGAGATAAGGCACATTTGAGAGTTAAACTCAAAGAAACAGAAGTGGTGATCGAAGCAAGATGTTCTTACAGAGACTACATAGTTGCAGACATCATGGAAACTCTAAGCAATCTTCACATGGATGCTTTCTCTGTTAGATCTCACACACTTAATGGTTTCCTCACGTTAAATCTAAAGGCCAAGGTAAATCCTGAAAAACCCAAATCGTTATGATGTTTTAAAGAGACAGATTTTAAGGTTTTCTTTACTCACACGTAATGTTTTTGGGTGTATGTAGTTCCGTGGAGCTGCAGTTGCGTCAGTAGGAATGATCAAACGAGAGCTGAGAAGAGTCATTGGTGATTTTTCTTAATGATTTTTGTAAAGATCTTAAGTTTTGAATGAACATGTTATATCTATTTAGACTTTCTTTGAACCTTATGTGATGTGTCATAAACTTTGCCTCAAGTTTTCTGGGTTGTTTTTTATGTAATTTTGGCCAATGGTTGGATTTTTCGACTATGTCGTCTCTTTGCTTCTTCTTTTTTTTTGTTTGTTTTAAGTCATTCATCTTCTAGAAAACCAAATCGATAACTAATGACTGTGAATACGAGTTACCGTAATCCTCAAGTAATTACCTTGGGCCGAGACAAGCCCGTTTGATAAGTTGCAGTTCTCATTGGTGTGATTCAGTTTTTTGCTAGCCAGTGTAACTTACAAAAGGTATTTATCGAAAGCTGTTGATTCTTTCTTGAAAACGTTATTTATGGTGTTTCTTTTGTAACTCATAAAGAAGTAGTAAATGTTATATTGCAATATAAAACTCAATCTCAAATTGATGCAGATCGATCCACGTAGCTTACCATTCACTACTTTCCTGACGATTACTTATGAAGAGAGGGATGTTGGAAGTACTTCTTGTTGATGCACATGGAATCACACACACTAATTTTATTGGTGATTATAAAAAGACAAAAACCTTCTTTATATATATGTTATGTATCAAACTGAAATCTTTATTTTTCAATTGTTTGATTGCAGGAACTCCTGTGTATTATGTGTTGTTACAATGTGGAACAAAGGAATTCCGTAGCAAAATCTCAAAAGGTTCAAGATTTGTTACTTACTGAATGATTTTGTTGTTCTTCTCAGCCAAACATGTTTTGTTCTCTTTTTTTTTTTTGTGTGTGAAAACAGGTCATACTGACAATGCACTGTGGAACCAAAAGTTTGTTTTTGATTTCCCATCGTCTCAATGGAAGAAGCTGACCCACATCAAATTTAGAGTCATGGACAAAGAGCTCTTCAAAGATAATGGATTTGTCGGTGAAACCATGTAAGCTTGTGCTTGAAGTAATTACTGAATTTGAGTGGTTTAGCAATGAGAACATGTGTCTGTGTGACTCTCTTTTCGGTACAGAATTCATCTTGGAGGGATAATAACTGAAGGACGAGACAGAGGATACATAGAGATTAAACCAGCTCCATACAATGTTGTTCTTGATGACAATACTTTTAAAGGCCAACTAAAAGTCGGATTGAGATTCATTGCAACGGTAAGTAACTCGATTTTCTTTAGAACATCATTAGAATCTTTCTTGTGGTACTCGTTAATCTCAGGTTCATCCAGTCTTGAATCTTTACTAAAATATTCAAGAACATTGAACATAGCATAGAATCTCAAAATTTATCAAGAAAAACTATTACAATCAAACCTTGTAAAATTAATCACGTTGAAGCTATGATTTTCTATTGATATATCGATATATATTAACTTATCGAGTACTAATTTATGGATGTTTAACCGTGTTATTGTAGGATAAACTGCATAGAACATGGGAAATGAAGATAGAAGGCAAAAACAGTGAAGAAGCAATGATTTCTCCAATTCTGAATCTGATGAAACTCCCTTTGTTAAGGTTTCTTCTCTATTGGTTTCGTAAATCAAACAACTATCAACTTAAAGACAACTAAAGGTTAGCTTTTATAAATCTTTTCATTTTGCTGATGATTAGGGTTTCTATCAAGTACGAGTGATGACATTTATATGATTTCTGATTTTGTGGAAACATTTTAGGTTGAATAGAAGGATGGGCTAAGACGACAGGCTAAGTTTCATCAATGCAGGACTTCTTTATTGTTTCGTCGACTATTAGCAATATTCTATACATAGCTTTTAGGGTTTCTTCATCAACCTTTAACGCTATATAGCGTGATGGGCAAGAATACGTAACTTACTTTTATTTTTATTTTTTCACCTTCAATCTTTAATGTAATAAATGGCATGCATTTATATCTTTGGATGTAACATGTTTTTTACTTTCATTAAATTTCTCTCAGCCAATCTAAACAATAAAAAACTTACATGTTCTTTCTGAATGAGTAACAAAATAAGTTATTTACTTTATTTGACATTTATCCACTAGTTGTTATGAAATACATTATTAGAACATAACCTCTATTTCTGCATGCAATAATTTTTATTTCATTTTTATAAAGGGTTTTCAAATAGCAGGCTAATTATTTTGGAAGTAGTTGATATTATATTATATTATGATTATACTAAAATAATGATCCACAGAATAGTTATATATTACTTCGTGTACAATAAGTATGAGAAAATGGGACGCACGTCTGTATCACTCACGAACCATGCAATATGTGTTTTGTCTCCTCCATTACATTAAATCATGTGCTAAATTATATATCTATATATTTCAAATTGAAGTTATATATTTAAATCAAAACTAATACTATAAAATAATCACCTATTATGAGTTGCAGTTAATCGTGTAAGCTACATGGGGATAAGCTAAACTTCAACCATGTGATTATTGGTCTACTTTAATTAACAGTTGACACATGAAAATTAAATTGTATTACTAGACCGACCAATATATTAATTCTATTAAGGTCAATATGTTATATACGTTGAACATTCATCTTAAATAAAATTCTTTCATATTATTAAATATTTCAACTAACCACGAACGAGTTTTTATTCTTCAAATAAATTCCAAATTCTTCAGTTTCATCAAATTATGGCTAATTCATAAAATACTATGTTTTCAAATGGAATTTGATAAGAAATTCATCGAAAAGAATCGTACAGATTTGTGATGAAAAATAGACCGAATTAAATTTGTCAGAATTTCCATGTCATAAAATCCATAAGAAACCGTCTTTATTAATAATTTGTAAAGTGGTATAATAATTTATACTATGTTATTCTTTGAAAAAGTTAAATAAATTGGTATATGTGCAATCCTTGATAATATAATTTAATTTCCAGTATGATCTAATAATTTATAGTATATTTTTGTGTGGAAAGATCCAATAATCAAGATTTTCTCCAACAAGATAACCATAAAGTATAGAAGACAAATAGAGAAAATAGCTCTTTTAGGGGTTATTTGCATTTCTCATAGAACCACAAACACTTTGTTTGAAGCCAAGGAAAAGCCACTTCCATCGTCTCTTGATCGTACGATCAGTCGTTCATTTCATCGGACGGTCAACATTTTCCGGTCTCCGGCTTCTCTTCACCGGTCAAGTGAATTTTGGATTCAACAGGAGGGAGTTTGGTTTTTAACGTTCAGAAGATTGCTTTAAACGCATTCAAATTCAACACCAAGCTTTAAAGGTAAATCAAATAAAGACCATTGCTTTGATATTTAACTTTAATGTTCTTTTCAAATTTAAAGTTTCAGACTTTCGTTATCTCTCAACTCTTATTTTTGAAAATGCAGCTAAAACTGTGATTTTTTAATTCTCGTTTGATCTTTATGGTTCGTTTCTCTGCTTTTGTTTTTGCTTTAATCTATGATTCTTTTTGTTTGTTCTTGCTTTATTGTTCTTTGGTCCTTAGAAATTTCACTATCCAAACCCCTTAAAAGCTCCATGTTTCAAATTTCAGATTCCTATTCATATTCTAATTATCACAGCCAAAGCTTTAAGCTATAATTACATTTTTGTGTGTTACTTGTTCAGAAAAACAGACCACAAACAGAAAGAGAGAGAAAGACCTTTGCTTTGAGGAGTTTTCAGCTTAAAGATGGAGAATTTATCGAATCCAGCTGAAAATGACGATGTGGGTTATCATCAATCACCTCGATCAGTTGATCTAAATGATCAATCAGAAACTCCGGTTTACTCGACGATGAGTACAGATTCCTTTGTTTATCCTCGAACTTGTTCAGAGAGCACTTCTGGCTTTTCAGACCAGATAGATGAAACCAACAGCTTCTGCAGTGAAGCTTCTCCTACTAATTGGCCTGTCCTCACTGAATCTAAGTCTGATGAGAACTCCAAATGTCTCTCTAGTTTGAAGATGCAATCACATGAAAGTCTTGCAGTCCAAGAAATTTCAGAACCAGGTGCTGTGTTCTCTCTTTTTCTCTCTGTTTTCTATATTTTTACAAAAACTTCTGAAATTAAAATGTGTTCTAGGTTTGTGCAGAACTTGAGACAATGAAGGAAAGATTCGCAAAGCTTCTACTTGGAGAAGATATGTCAGGGAGTGGTAAAGGAGTTTGTACTGCAGTGACGATCTCAAACGCCATTACCAATCTTTATGGTAAAGACTTTAAGCATCATTTTACACAGCTTATCTTCTTCTTTCAGGCAACTGTCACAATTTTTATTTTTATTTTGTAAAAATAAATGTTTGCAGCTACAGTGTTTGGACAGAATCTGAGGTTAGAGCCGTTAGAAACAGAGAAGAGGGCATTGTGGAAGAGAGAGATGCATTGTCTTCTATCCGTATGCGATTACATAGTCGAATTCATCCCTAGATGTCAGAGTCTAAGTAATGGAGCTACTGTTGAGGTAGATAACTTGTTAAAAATTGGTCTGAAGACCGTAAATAGAGAGTGGATGTAATGAAAACTTTCTTGGTGGATCTTTCAGGTGATGGAGAGTAGACCAAGAGCAGATATCTATATCAACTTACCTGCACTAAGAAAGCTAGATTCAATGCTTATGGTATGTATAATATACGACAAATGTGTTTAACTATTTGGTCTGATTATGAATCATACTTAACATGTTTTTTTGTATCGTTGTTTATTACAGGAAACATTGGATAGTTTTCAGAACAATGAGTTTTGGTATGCAGAAGAGGGAAGTTTATCGATGAAATCTGCGCGTTCTGCGACTGGATCATTCAGGAAAGTTATTGTACAAAGGAAAGAAGAGAAATGGTGGTTACCAGTTCCACTAGTGCCATCAGAAGGTTTGTCAGATAAAGCCAGAAAACAACTTAAAAACAAGAGAGAGAGTACCAATCAGATTCACAAAGCTGCAATGGCTATCAACAGTAGCATTCTCAGTGAAATGGAGATTCCAGAGTCTTACATGACAACTCTTCCAAAGGTTTTGTTACCTTCATACCAGAATGTTAGATATTCTGCTTTGAGTCTAATTACTTAATCTTTTCGATGTGCAGTGTGGTAAAAGCAGTGTTGGAGATTCAATCTACCGTTACATGAGTAGTTCGGGTCGGTTTTTCCCAGAACAACTCTTAGATTGTCTGAACATAGCCACTGAACATGAAGCTGTTCAGCTAGCAGATAGAGTAGAAGCTTCGATGTACACATGGAGACGCAAAGCTTGTCTTAGTAACTCTAAGAACTCATGGAACATGGTGAAAGATCTGATGTCAAATACAGAGAGAACAGACAAAAACTATGTTATGGCTGAGAGAGCAGAGACTCTGCTCTTTTGTTTGAAACAGCGTTATCCAGAGTTGTCTCAGACATCATTAGATGTATGCAAGATTCAGTACAATAAGGTAAATGGAAGAAAGGAAAGGATTGAGTTTGACTGTACATATAATAATTTATATTGAGATTAATGAAGTTTTTTGTTTTTGGTTTCAGGATGTTGGAAAAGCTGTGTTGGAGAGCTATTCAAGAGTACTTGAAGGTTTAGCTTTTAACATAGTTGCTTGGATTGATGATGTTCTCTATGTAGACAAAACCATGACAGGTAGTGAATAAGTTGTACTAGACTTTTGAGAAGATTTCTATGTTTCTGTTTCCCTCTCTTGTAAAGTACATTCAGATCAAATCTATGTAAAATCCAGAAACATATATTATATGTAGCAGAGAAGCCAGTCATAAAAGAATAATCAGCTAAGTTTTCCCACTGAGGACACAGAAGTGCAAACTCATGCAAAAAAATAGAAAAGCGTTCATCAATATAAAATTCAGAGGAATAATATTTTTTTAGTGGATAAATAATGGCACAGGAAACTGAGACAATTAATTTCGAATCCCTATATATACAACAGGGCTCCGAACCAGCATGGGTTCGGGAGGATGATGAAGTGGTGAGACCAAAAGCAAAAAGGTTAGTAGTTAAAAATACAAAGTTCTGAAGAAGCCACACAGACTATTAGCGATCTCTCATTAAGACTTCATTCTTTAGTCTTCTTATGAGCCCTCAATAAATGATAGTCTACAGCTCCGAAGGTCCAAGCTTGTTGCTCCTTGCTTCTTACTTTTCCAGAGCTCTCGTGATCATCAAAAACTATGAAACAGTAGAATAATTCAGCTGTCGTCGTCAACTGAACCAACGTAAGTCAGATCAGTCCGTCTGACCCTCACTGCACCTTTCAGCCAACAGGTGGCTCGAAGATTGGCCATCTCGCTATTGTTTGAAGTGTTGCTGGTTGATGGACCTGAACTTGTCCCGTCTTCCAAAAGCGTCCATGGGTCAACCACATCCATGTTATCTGCTTCTTGTTGTTGAGGTGGTGATAACATAGTCTGCTTCAGCTTCCCTTGCATTGCTGCAGTTCCAGTTTTTGGCACAGCAAGGGAGTTTCTTTGATTGGGTCCAGTGGCAGCAGACCCAGAAGGTTGAACAAGTGTGACTGCGGTTGGCGGAACAGAATGTGGCTGGCACGAAAGAGAACAGCGTAGAGAAGGAAGGAGGATTGGCATCGCTGCTTGAATCCGCCATCTTATGGTATCTGGTAACTGCATCCGCCCTAGCTCATTCTGCAGTATTGACAGCAAAATGTAAAGAAAAAATAAACAAAAACTTAAAGAATCGTAGTTTATAGTCAAGACGACGGACTGGAGGATTTTATATTTTTCTGACAAACCTGTAAGCTCTCTGCTGCATCGCGATCAAACAAGGTGAAGTCTTTGGATGATTCATTAGAGAAAGGCCTTGGCTTTAGCCAACTGGGCTGGTGATTGCTTAACAGTCCATGGAGTACGAACAGTAACCGGTCAAATAAGACTTCAGTAGAAAAATCTGCCAAGGAAGAAGGATCTATTGTTGATTCTGTCTCTGCCTTTGATAGGTCGATACGAGGAGAGCATACAGCAGAATCTTCATAAACTACTCGGCTACCAAGCAGACGAACAATAGTAGACGCAAGTGCATGTCTTGTGTTCCTAAACGAAGGTTCCCTGCAAAATTAATTGCCATACAAAAAGATAGGTCAGGCTTTATTTCGGTAACACGAGATGAGCCAATTCATACGGCTGTTCAACAAAAATCTGGTTAAAACGGAGTGGGAAAACTAAAGAAGGTAGAGGCTGAGTACCCGCAGATGACAGGCAATAATCTTAGAAGAAATTGCAACCGCAAAGACATGGAAGCTCTCAAAGCAGCAGGGGAAGGCGGCGGCGCGGCGTCAGTAATATTAGTTGAGGATCTTCTTGCCAAACTAGGGCTACCACCGCGAAGGCCTTTTCGGGTACTTCCTTTATTTGATGAAACCTCAGATCCAGAAGCAGCTCCCATGTGCTTGTTGTTTGCCGTACTACGGTTGGTAACTGAACTTAACTGCTGCTCAATATTGCTAAACTGTCTTACCAACTCATTCACAAAGGTACTTCGAGATTCATCAGAGCTTTGATCTATGCATGGAAGCACTAGCTGAACAAAAGCCCTCTCAGTTGTAATCCCATAATAGCCAACACTGGGACTATTCTCATCTAACGCCCGTGGTAATAATACCTTTCTTGAACCCAACCCTTCCTCAATCACTTCCCCTTCTTCGATAGAAGTAATTTCCAACTTCCTTTTCTTCCCTGCCTTGTTTGCCGTGATAGAATCGGAACTGTTGTTGTTGCACCAACCCCAAGGTTTCCAAAACTGAGGTTTCGTGGGAAGTCCTTTGCTTTCACCTACTATAATCAGTTTTTGTCTGATTGTTTTTCGTCCAAATAGAACATCTTGACCTGCTAGAAACCATTCAGCTTGCTTCAACATTGAATCCTCAACAGACCTACCAAAGAGATGAACCACTTCCGAGAAAAGTGGGACCGCATCAGGTCTAACCAATAACCTTGTGAGGAGGATTTGAATAAAATTTTTCTCATTCTCAGAGGCGTCAGGTTTCTCAGAGGTGGGACAGGAAGATCGTATTGCTTCTGTCAAAGGCATATCATGATTTTCAAGTTTTTCAGTTAGTGCTTGCTCGTTTAAAAGAAGCCTGAGTTCAACCCACTGCCAGTGAAACTTTGCAGGTTGCAGGCAATCTAATACAGAAACGAGCTTGTCCACAATCTTTGTTCCATTTCCCTGGTGTCGGATTTTTGCTTCACTAACTCCTTCATGGGAATAACCAGAGGCTGGCACCTTACAGTCAATCATGGAATTTAGGAATAGGCGCGCACGCAGAAGAGCAAAAGCCACAGATTTAGAGTGCATATCCACACCATTTGAATCAAGTACTGACACAAATTCAACATCTGTGGAATCAGCAACTATCAGTTCATAAAGTCCCTGGGTGTCCCTCAAGCACACATCTCGAAAAGGAAGGTGCTTAATCACATCATGGAAGGCCATTGTCAAAGACTGATAAAGACGGTGAGTGTCTTCATGGACGCTGGAGTTAGAGTTGCCATTCGAAACAAAAGGCCTCCATAGAACAAACGCAATAATTGAATAGGCTGGTGGGAAGACCAATTTCAGCGGTAGCATGCGCTGCATGCGTGATATAGCCACCACTGAAGATTCTCCCACAAGCTCCAAAACCAGGCCTTCCGAAACAGTTTTGCAGTTACCAACAAGGAGTCGGAACCAATGTACATAAACTTCAAGAGGGTTATCCACTTTAGAGGCTCCCACGGACCTAGCACTGCCATTAGAACTTGATTTTGTACGCCTTACATACTGAACGAAATCTAAATACTCCCTTAGTCTCAGCAGACCAACAATCCTCTCAAGAGTTATAACACCATGTGTGATAGAGCCTATAACAAGTGCAGATACAGCTGCAGTAACTTTTGTTGCTCTGCTTAGTACTATTTTGCCACTACCGTTTGGCATATCATTTGATGTGTTGTTCACATTAGAATCATAGGAGTCAGGAGATAGCTGATGCTGACCCCGAGATCCCTTCCCAGGGGCAAAAGCTCCAGCAAGAATAGTAGAACTTTCTGTTGCAAGTGCTATTTCAAACACTCGGCTTTGACGTTCTCCAAGGGCTTCCTTTAGAAGCCACAGGCAGGTTATATGGATTTGCAAAATGTATCGTGCAATAGTAGATGAATCTACGCCAGATGGATGATTCTGATAAATATTTCCCAAGGATATATCTGTAATCCTTGCAATGGAAACACCTACACTGTTTATGATTGCGGAAACTGCAGAAGAAACCAAAGACGGATCACCCTCTTGAGCTGCACCACCAGTCTGTCTAATGCAATCCATTAGTCCAACTACAATCTGTTGGGCCACCTGATAACCGTCATAATTTTTCTCTGTAAGTGAGGCTTTCATAGTACCAGTACCAATGAGTTTTCTCAGATAATGAGTGGCCTCTTCAACATGTCGTTGCACAACCTCTCGCATATTTAAGCCCACTCTTGAAGGACGTGTACCACTGATGCTGATTTTTTTACGTAAATAGTCATCTGGATTATCTACTCCTGCTGGAACCCCAAGGGGGATTCCATACTCACCATTTCCTGATCGTGTATGATCAAGTTCAGATAGAAGCCTCTTTTCGCATGTTGCTTTAAAATTGGTATGCCATTCCACAACACTGGGAAGACTGCCATATTTTTTCAAAATATAGCGCGCATAAACTAAGGCTGCTGATCCTGAAATTTTTCCGTTACTGGACATAAGTGATGCAGCACGGGTCATCAACGCTGTCATGGCCTCAGGCACAAGATCTGCTGAGAGTAGAATGTTTTCATACCTAAAAGAATTATTGATACACAGCGATTAATCTCTACAATTAGATTGTCAAGATATATATATGATTAATGTCACTTATTTAAAGGGAAGTAAAACCCACCTCCTCAGTGATGATACAAGAATAGCCTCCTCCACTTCACACATGCTATTTTCAACATTCCTTGGCACAATTAAAAGGTTTCTCCCACCCTGAACGGAAAAACTTGGGCTACTGTTGGCCTTTGGCAATAACCAAAGAATAAATTTAACTAATGAAACCAAGTCGAGAGAGATATCCATGAAAAATAATATGGAAAATAACTCGTCTGCCCCAAGCTTCCACCTAATTGTGCTCTCCTCTTCAACTGGAGCACCTCTATTGAACTGCCCAACTCTCACACTACTCTTTTCGGACTCTTCAACAAGTTGCCGAACTACAGTTGTAAGCCAAACTGCTATGGACCGCTTATCAACAAACTGTAGATGCTTCAAAGAGTTTCCAACAGATACAATATCCACAGGGCTGGAAGTTCTAAACACATCAACCACCTTATGGTTTTCTCCTTCCAATCCAGGGCCATGATGAGGACAGCTAACTTTATGATCACAAACATGGCTCGTTGAAGCGCCCTGGCTACCTTCAATCCTAGCAGCTTGTAGTTGAGCCAGCGACTGTGTCTTACGTGCCATTTTCTGCCTACCCCGTGGTACTTGCTTAGTTAACTCTATTGGAGGATCAACCTTCAGATAAGGCTCCAGAGTTTTCGATCCCTTCTTGATCCACCAGCTATCTTCTTCATCTGATGCAACTGGTGAATTTCCTTGATAGCAAGAGCTCTTTTCGTCATTCATTTTTGGTCTTTTCGCTCTTCTACAGTCTTCACAACCTGGTGTAGCTTCTGGTTGATCAATCTTGCTATACACAGAACCACTTGATCTCTTAACGCTACTTTGAAATTCATCAGCCATTGGATTTTTCACACCACATGACATACCTGGAAACTGCAGCAAAGCTGATATGCGCTCCTTTAGTTCTCCAATATCCATACTACTCTTTGAGTGCTTCTGAGATCCCTCATTATCTATCATCGCATTACACGTCCTTGAAAAATCAACAGATGGAAGAGACGTGAAATTTTTCTTTGACTTCTGATCTGATAGAACTGAATTTTTCCGATGTTTAACTTTCTCAACAAGCAACTCTCGAAGCAGATAGCGCCGCTCATTTGAATAAGTTTTCAAAGCCTCAGCAAGCTTATCTCTTCCAAAGAGTTGGGCTTCTTCTAAGGTGTCATGCACAAAGCACCCAGGTAGCTGTTTTAATATGCGATGATGCCTCATTCTCCTTTCAGAAGCAACAGGAGGTTGAATCACATCGACTATCCCACTAACTATGAGTTGCCTCACATATGCTATGGGATTAAAAATTCCAGACCTTATAAGTTCAAAAATGAGTAATTGCAAGCGCTTTGCCCCTCCCCTGTGTACCTCATGCTGATCAATCCAACAGACTATGATATCATGTAATGGGCCCGGACTTTCAAATGCATCCATCGAACTGCTATGTTTAGAAACACCAAGAACATTGCTGCGACGATTTTTTCCTTTGCGAGCTGCAAATTCTCCTCCCAGAATCTTTTGCTTCAGAAGCTGAATAACTAAATACACCTGAGAACAATCTTTTCTGCCAGAGAACTTGATATCTTTAGGCACACCAGCCCGGAAATCTCTAAAATTACATGTGGCCCATTCAATAAGGAAAAAGACGGAGCAAACAAAGGATGTGCTAATAGCCCCAATCCATCTAAGGGATGATCTTAAGCATGGACTGACTTCAGCAATCCAGGTCTCATCAACAGCTCCATTGCAAAGGTCCTCAAAGAGATAACAGTAAGCAAATCTGATATCTCCATCCGACAAAGCTTTATCCAAGGCCTGAACAGCTTTAGCCACGTTATGTTGAGGATAACCGGCGCTAGCTATCTTTGCCAAATCATCTGCACTTCTTTGAATGGTTGAAATGGTATAATCAAAAGAAAGGAACTCAAACCGGGAATCAACTCCTCTCCCTTGAAACTGGGTAGAAATCTCTGCAGAACTAGTTCTCAGTTTTTCTAGATTCTCATATGCCTTTGATGCATAGTTCACATCATTGGAACCACATGCTGCTATGGAAGGAGGAAGAGGGAAGCAATCTGAAGCAATAAATGTGTCAGGTGCAGCGAGAACCAAGTAGCGAACCATGTCAATTAGGGCAGAGAGAGTATAAGCTCTTCGAGAGTTATCAACAAGATCAGATCCACCAGGCGCAGGTTCCTGGATAAATCGGATAGCAATAGCCACAAGAGTCTGTACATATGTCTGAGAAAGTACAATGCTCTCTAAAACACCAAGCACAATTGGGAGTACCAACTGCAAAATTTCAAAGACCTCCTTTTCCTGCAATAAAGCAGAAAAGGAAATTGCAAAGCCGCAGAAAAGAAAATCCATCTTGAATAAACAAAATTAATCTAGCAGCATACCTGTAAGAGCCTGAGAACCCAATCAACAATGAGATTAGGAAAAAGAAGCCCTTCAGCATGGTGGCAACGAAGAAGACGCACCATATACCACCATTTAAAATGCAGAGATGTTTCCTCACCGTAAAGGCTTGCTGATCCTGGACTAATCTTTTGCATTGATCCTGTATAAAGCATCTGTGGTGACCTATCTCTAGTTTGCTGAGCAGGATATGAACTATTCCGTGACAAAAGTTCATCCAAGAGGTATTGCAGATATTCAATAACATCTTTTGTCCATTGCTCACACCGAGAATTTTGTGTCTTGTCTGGTATTCCTGAAGAAATAGCAGCAGGACTAGGTCGCACCTGCAAATTGGAAGCAAAAATTGGTATCCTCCAACACCCAGAGAAAACATTTAGAAATAACCAATTTATTGCCCAACAATGTACCTGATTGAGATATGTCACTTTTATGAACCAAGTAGCTCTCAGTAATGGGACATTGTTCCTTATAAGGACTTCAAATAAGGTTTTTCTCCTATATCCAGGAATGTTATCAGCCAAAGAGCGCAATCTTTTGTGCTGTTGTGATAAGCTCTGAGAAAAAAATGAGAGCAAGAATGAGTTAAGTATTCTACTTTAAGAAGATCTAGTACATGTGCTTTCAATTGATCTGAATTTTCTAAATTGCCAAAGAAAAATTAGAATTGTGAGTTATTCCACAAACCGCAAATAATTAGATATTTAGGTAAAGCGTGGTCACTAATATATAATGGAGTCACACAAGAAGACGGCAACCAAAATGGATCAAAAGAGCATCATTAAGAAGTTTAGATAAGCATAATGATATGTCAGGTTACCTCAATCCATTTTTTCTTCGTCTCCTCCCCACATGATCTTTGTTCTGGAAATCCAGGCTTACATAGAAGCGATCCAGAGAGAGGCACCCCATAAACCTGACCAGCCTGCCATTTAAATAGGGTGATTTTTAATTATAAACAACATGATTGGGATTGAAACCCTGAAAACGATCGGAGCCAGAGACTCTCTTAATTACCTTTCGCTTCAGAGCACGAGACTCATTGATAGCTCTTAGACATTTTCTGACTGCCTGCGACACATAAATCGATTTAATTTCATGTGACACACAATGAACTCCAATAGAGATCAAGAATATAAGAAAGAAAACACTGTATATACTCTCTAGTACCATACCTCTTTGCACTTTAGGACAGTAGGCTTCGAAAAAGTGTGGACCTGGCTCAATATTATCTCGTCAGCTTCCTGAAAAGGCAAAAGGGACGGCACCTCAATAAGAAGAGGGATAAACTAGTCGAGTAAAGAATTAAAAACTAAAACATCTGAAAAAGATGAAACTTCTATTTAAGACAGACTTTGTGAGTTGTAAGCAACCCATGGAACGACATTGAAGAAATCACATTACAATCTATTAAGCTAGAATGACATTTGTCCTCAGTAAGACATTGTACCTATTTATTGCCAAGCATATCTGTAGGAAAATAAAGTAAACATGGGTCCAAGTTGAGATCACAATATCTAATGCGAACCTTTCAATAACAATCAACTAGGATTTCCCAAATTTTTAGATAGCACAACAGAAAGCATAACTAGATTCAGTTTAACTCACCTTAAGTCCATCAACAGTTTCCTTGTATCCAGATTGAACATACTCTTTGGTTAAATTCTCTTCGGGCGAACTTGATGTCGGAGGATGAAAATCAGGCGGTCCTAGTCTGCAATATTTTGGAGAAAAGGTATAAATCATCTAGGAAAGTTAATCAAGAATGGCAATATGTCACTCACTTCACAATCAAGCATTCAAGGACTTAGCCCTATGGACGTAAAGTAGTGAAATCCCAAGCTACAATCCCAAACCAGCAAAAGTTTGAATCAACTATAATAGGGCCAATCTAAGGTCATAGAGTAATTACCGGGAACTCAGACCGTCCTTCTCACACTTCAACTTGTAGGGTGTCAACGGTGGTGGCCTCCTGCAGTAAAAATCATTCACGTCTTCAAATGTATCAACATATAAATTGCTATGCAGGGACGTTTTTAGAATGGCATGCCTGGAGTTTAGCGTGTAGTTTCCAATAGAAGAGGAATCAGCTCGTCCTGAGTCCCTAGCAGATGCACCACCTATAGCGCTATTGTTGACTGCACTAGTGCAGTTAGTAGCATGATACCTTTGCATTTCTCCACACTATAACCGGCATACTGGTTCTGACATTAACATACCATAATAAACTCTAAGAACTAATCCACATTCAAGCACCATAAGGAACTTTTTCATGGACTTCCACTTTTATCTTGCAATATCTCCTTACAGCATAAACTTGGCACTGACTTCAGCGCAAACCCATAGATGAAAGTAAACCCTGAAACATAAAAATACCCCTGGTGTTGAACTTACACTGAACTCATATAAGCGAAGAAGGAAACACTAAATTTACATAGTCTCAATACTGTGTCTTCAAGAGAGGTTTTGAGGGTTTGGAGAAACTCGAGTTTAATTTTTACTTTTAAAAAAAAAATTTAACAGACTATGAAACTTAATTGTTTGAAATCATATCACGGATCAGCTTCCCGAAAGAGCTCAGTACGCTTACTATACCTCTTAACAGCTGAAATCGCCTAATAGGTAGTACCGCATTCTATTTAAATTCTAGCCTGAAACTTTCCCTATAATTTCAAGTGAAATTCTGAGCTTAGCATGACACAGATTAACATTGATAAAGAAAAAGGTAATCTTGAGTAAAGTTAAGCTAACCCTAACTAAGAAACCAAACTAGAAGACATGAAATCCTGGAAGCTCAATTCCAGCTTATAAATAAAATCATCATGAACAAAAATTTCTAAAAACAACACCTAGCAGAACCTGAATTAAATTTCGAGGCTTTATTCAAAACTGTTTATTCCCAGTTGAAATCACAGGAATCAATTAGCTGCCTCTAGCTACATAGCAGAGAAAGAAAGAGAAGAACAAATCCAGGAAGAAGCAGACGAAAATTTGCTCATACTACATCCTTGACAAGAATATGAGCTATTAAAAAATCAGCATGATCAAATCACCAAATCGAACTACACAAGCATATAAATCCGTACGATAGATAAACAAACTAGGGTTTAAATTCGAAAACTAACCAATAGGAGCTCGAGATGACCCCCTACAATCTGGAGTCGAACCCCCGAACCAAAGTTAGGGTTTTGACAGCAAATTTCGTGAATTCGACCTCGACCCTGATGCGACAAAATGGAAGAACCCGGAGATTCAACGAATCAAGGGTAAAGTAAGGCTGAATCAAAGGTTGGAGCTTTGAAGAAATTGAGGGTTTTCGAGAAGGGGAAATCTAGAGCGCGAGGGATTGACGAGGGAAGAAAGAACAAGTGAAATACAAAACCAATATAAAACAAAAGGCCCAGAAGAAGACGAAGAAGAAGCAAAGAGTCTTGGGCTTCGTTAAAGTTTGACTCTTTTTCAATCTTCTCTTCTGCACTTTTTTTTATTTTCTTCTGGTATAATGACGACGACGAATGCTGCTGTGTCAATTCCTTTTGCAGAAAGATTTTGATTCCGCAATTTCAGATGTGAAATATGTTTCGTGTGCTCGAGGAAGAAAACAAGTTACAGAAGAACACCCAAAGACGAAAGAACAATCAAATAGAAGCAGCAACAAACTCTTCGATTGATCGATCGAATTCGATCTAACACACACTGTTCTGGTAAGAAAATCTTAACCTTTTCTGGTTTATATTTCCCATTTTGACCTTACGTTTCTTCCTTAGCTTATAGACCGCTCGATGGGTAAAATAGTAATTGTGTAACTAGTTTGACATGATGGTGGATGCAACCAGGGTTTCGTCTTCTCTAACCATTTCTTTTTCTTTTTATTTTCCTTTTTGTTTGCCTATTGCCTTTTAACATTTTTTTTTGTCAATAATTAAATCAATAAAGTCCGATCTATAATATAAATACTCTAAATCACGACATGTTACCTAGATCAGAAACAAACCAACTAAATATATCAAAATTTTGCTTTGATCGATTGTAGAAATATTGGTTTATAGAATTTTTCTCAATAAATATCCAAATTAGTTTTGGTAGTAGTGATCGCATTGAAGATATTATTATTTTAAATCACACAAACGGTTACTATTTAGTTTTTATAGAATTTGATATTAAATGCTTTTTTCTATTTTTATAGTTGTAAGTAGAGTTCACAAGATTCATGCTAGAAAAAGGGAAAATTATTTTTGTTGAATTTGACCCCAAAAAAAAATGTTTGTTTTCTTCTATTTAAATTTTAGAGTCTTTTGTTATTTGGACATTCTTCGAATTAATTAAAGCTATGAATTAAGGGGTAATAATATTCATTTTTGTCGGTCAACTCGTTGTACTAGATTAAACTCATAAAATAACACAATCATCCCACAAAAAATATATAATTATAATCCCTTCAAGAATAGACAAACCTTAAATAAATATTTTTAAAAAAAAATCATCAAAATTTATTATTCAAATCAAATAAATATACTACATTAAAAAAGAAATAAAATTTTCAGGACTTTCTACAAAACAATAAGTTTCATTTTTTTAATTTCATTGAATCGTTTTGTTAAAAATCCATCTTTATCAGGTGTACTATCTATTGTGTCCACATAACCACATCTTGTCCAAAAAATGAAACTCAGTAAGTAGGACATAAAGTGCACCAACTACAAACATTATCCAAAACTTTATATAAATTATGATCCATTTAATTAATTTCTTCATTCAGTAAATATCTCTACACATTTGTGTTATGACTCTTTCTTTCCTCTTACTAAAAACTCCATTCACATCTTAAAAATAATCACCAAATCATAATCCATAATAGATTGCTATGTCAACTTCTTAAAATAATACACACAAATGAATCAATGAAACCAAATGGA
>WJSH01006977.1:122653-141859 GCA_009757365.2 Lepidium campestre | reverse complement strand
AAACACAAACACACTCAAATCAAAAAAAAAAAAAAGGATATATAAAAAAAATCATATCCTATATTATATGTCCTAAAAAGAAAAAGTGATTCTATGATGGCCCCACCACTAACAAGTTTCTGGTCTGTTCTTGAAAGGATCTTATTTCCTTTCTTTCTCTCTCAGTAGTTTCTGATCAGACAGAAGCTCTATGAGTGTTATTCTCTGAGTAATACAAGTTATCTACATGGTTCTGCGCTAATGGAAGTTAGCAATGGTGATAGTGAGACTATGTTCCGAGGTTACTGCTGACTTAATGATGGCTTCTACAGAATAACGATGCTACCATCAGTTTTCAACTCAGGTGAAACCAGTGAGTGCTGAGTGTTGTCGAGAGTGAGCTCTTCAAGTAATTCGTGGAGAATCAGTTCACTAATTTCAAAGCCAATGCAGTCAATGTCACATCTGGTGTCTAACCAGTTTCCAGCTTTAGCCATATCTTTTCTAACTATCTGATCCAAGGCGTGAGGGAGTGGCAATGGCAAGAGATGCCAGTAAACAGCTTCTTGAACCTCGTGAATGATGCTTTTGACAGTGGAGAAGACTCGGGCTCTTGGTGTGACAAATGAAGCCCATGGTGGGCAACAGCATAACTCCATCAGAGCCTCATTGATGCAGTCAAAAAGGAGCTCATGGTCAGGACATAGCTGGGTTGGATAGAATGGTATATTGCTGATCAGTGCTGGTTCAAGAAGCTGGTCAGAGAATTGCGCCTTCAGATAGAGCTCTTCGAAGTCTGAGTTAACTGCGTCCAAGACAGCTTTTACATACTTAAACACCAATTCATTGTCACTTGTGACAGAATTTTCCCGGATTTTAGGTGCAGAATCGCTTGCATCGAAGTGGATACACCAAGGTTGCACCTCTGCTTCACCTGAGTTGTAAAGATAAATCAATAACTAAGTACTAGAATCCAAGTACAGAGATAGATTCTGGGACCTTAAAATACATACCAGACTGAGATCGCACTTTTGATGGGCTTATATCATCTTCAGCGTAGAGTGGCTCAAGAACTGATATCGGACTGGACCACTCTGGAAAATCAGTAGTAGCTGACTTACACTCCTCAGTTTTAGCTAAACAGTGAGACGGTGAGACCACAGAGGAAGACAGTGGTGGTTGACTCTCTTCATGAGAGATCTGTAAAAGAAACGAAACAGGAAACCCGATTTAAGTCTTCCACCATTCCAAAGTTTATACAACAAATGATAATGTTATCGTGTGGAATCGAAATGACTTGCCTCTTCTGAGATTATACCATCTCTGAGCTCATCATGAGGCTCAATTTGGGATAATTCACCAACCAAAGCAGTGGTTGATTCCTCTGGAACTATATCTGTCTCATTGATAATCATTACATCTTCTGCAGAACCTGGAAGATTGGACGGCTATAATATTAATTACTGTTTACTCAAAACAGAGAGCTTACAATGAGTGAGAAATATTATTACCTCCAGAAGAGATTTTATGTTCGTTAGCAGTTCCATCTTGAATGTCTATACTTAATTCAGTAGGTTCACTTGCAGTTGGTTGGAGAGAATTTTCAGGTTCTTTGCTTGGACTGCAAACCTGAATATCAGCATTTTCCTCTGGTTGGGTCGCATGAGTTTGTTTCTTGATGTTCACAAGATTTGTGAAATCCGCTGACGCAGACTTTTTGTGAGCAGTTGAGCTCTTTTCCCATCTTCTTCCTGGGCTGCTCAGAGGAGACAAGTACTCAGGAAGGGAAAGAATTCTCCCTAGGCTTCTCTGAGTCTGTCTGCTCGTTGATTTCGAATCAAGATCTCCATTGTTTAACATCTCAGACAGATGTTTCTTGGCCTCTGTGTAGATGTTTGATACCCTTTGCTTTTTATCATCTTCATTGTGAGGTTTCTTCTGAGATGTTGAAGGTTTTGTCATCCGCTCGAGAAAGAAGTGATCTTTAGTTTTCGAAAACCCTTCCCCAAATCCCCCGTGCGGTTGCTCCTTTCTGATTGCATGTTTCAGCTTCCTCTTGATCTCAGAAAGAAAGAAATGTGAACTGTTTCTCTCGTTCTGCAATTTGTTTCTCATCGAATGAGAATCAGGTGATGAACCGTGACTGTTTCCTGTGTCCGGACTTGAAAAGCTTGCTGATCTTGGCTTCAGAATGAAAATCCTGTCTGAAGCTTCACATTCTTCTTGTGGTGCATCCTTCCTCCTGAGAAAGCTAGACCATTTCTTATCCGCAAGAGAAGATTGTTCTGACTCAAACAAGCTCATGTTTGCTTCACCTTTCTCTCTTGGTACAAGTAACTCTGGATCTTGCAGAAGTTTAAGAAACAATTCTTCATCCGATCCCAGAATCTGAAACACTTCCATCAAATTCTTAGATGTTAGGATTTCACTATTTCCCCTAGGACGATTCCCATGTAAGAGCTTCTGACTGACTAAAAACTTGACCAACTCCCTCAGTTTGTCTTTATAATCTTCGTGTTTAAGGTTCTTTGCACGGCTTGTACTTCTGCGATGAATCTCAGAATAGAACTCTTCTATCATATTATCAATGTCAAGACTCCTAGCAGACCCACGATTTCTGCGTTGAACTTGAGGCTCTTCACTGCTAAGTGTGTTTATATGGCTAAAATTATCACAGCTGTTTTTGCGGGTCTTATTTTTTCTCTTCTGGTTTCTCCTTCTTCTTCCTTCTAGTTCAGAGTCTGATAACTGTCCTGCTTCAGCATTCTCCATCTGCTTCTTGATTTCCTTGTCAATGGACAACTCTTCTGCAATGAGTTTCTTCACACTTGGCTTTATAATAGTTATCGTGACATTGCGTTCTTCACCAGCCTTTTAACAGTTCAAAAGAACAACCTTCTAGATTAGTTCACAGGAGCGTCTAAAGACAAAACAAAAAAAAATACTGTGTTTCCAATAAGGTAAAAGCTTACATGTGTTACTTGAGCAACCTTTTCGCGGCATTTGGACTTGTCAAGCTCAGTCTTCCTAGATTTTCCAGCAGCTGTAACAATTAACATAACTATTAACCAAAAGAAGAGTCTTTAGCATGTATAGTTATTGCCAGAGACGTGAAGGTTATTACCATGCTTTTGGTCTAGAAGCAGCTTGTGAGCTAGTGGTCCATGTCGGAAATTAAACATATTCATAAATCCCCACATGCACCCTAACTGATCCCTCTGCTGTCGAGCACCAGCACGTCGTTGTGTTTTCTTCGCCATGTCTTTCTATGCTAATTCTCTAACTAGAGATGTGCCTTTAGAAACACTGAAGCAGAAGAAGAAGAAAACTATTGACCTATGAGACAACATTCAAAAGATATCAAGTTCAGATACTTGAAATTAAAACTCAGGTAAATTCTATTTAAGGATTGATAAAACAAGTTAGATAACAATCTGAGATCCTTGAGAAACAAACAACAAGAACAAAGACTAAAAATTTAATTCCACGATTAGACTAACTTAGAAAGAGAACAAAATTATCCTTGTTAAACACTGCAATGGAATTCTTGAGAGATAAATTAGCATAAGAAGTAAAGGATCATCTACCAGTTCCCCAATCCAAAGCAAACTCCTTTTACAATCTTTATTAATTGTTAGAACACAAAGCTTAGCTTGATCATTTACAGACTTATGGAGCAAATCAGATACCTTTCCCTTTTGAAAAAGATAGCAGAGGAAAGTACAAGAAAGTACCTTAGATTCTTGTCAAATTCCAAACTTCTCTGAAGGGCAACAGCGATTGTAGCTGGATTTCATCTGCTTTGCTTACGTATGAGCAAAGCCATAGAAGGTGTTGCAAGTTGCAGCAGAAGTAACTCTCAAATCTTCTTCTTTTATTGCCAAGATTCAGAGACCAGTAGAGAGGAAAAACAGAAGAAGAAATTTGGAATTTCTTTCAAGCTAAGAAGAGAGAAAAGATTAAGCAAATGATGACTTCAGAATCTGTAAATCATTTTCTCAAGCTTATAAACAATGGAAACAGAGAAGAAGCTAGCTTTTCTTTATGATCCAATCTCCACCCACATTGTTCATCTGACAACTTTTCCAGGTTTTGTCGAGAAACCAAGCGTCCGTAATCATAAGATCAAATCAACAAGTGATAGAAAAAAGAAGGAAAAGGCTTTGATCATGGATGGAATCGGAAATCCAGCTTTACTTTCTAGAGTTGATGAACAACTCAACAAAGATAAAAGACGAATAAATCAAATACAATTAAAAGTTGGTTCAACAAAAACCTTCTTCAACTGTTGAACGTTCATATAAAAGGCAAAAGAAGAGATATTATTTATTTCTCTATGTTGGTGGGCATCTTTTGACAAACAAGAGAAGAAAGAAAGAGAGACATAAATATTAAATTTTAAATTTATAAGTGTCATATCAATCTATCCATGACCGACAAAACCATTAGTTTTCATGGAGGACTCAATTGAGCAAAGGCAAAAGAAAAAGTGAAGAGAGAGAGAGAGAGAGAGAGAGAAAATCGTAAAAGTGGAAGCTTTATGCCAATATTACAACCACAACGGAAATAAAGGAAAGAAATTTCACAGTCGGAAAAAACTTTCAAATGGGCCCATTTCTTCTTATTCTTTTTCTATCACAGAGGAGAGAGAAGCTTTAGAGAGAAGAAAAGTATGAGCAGATTTTCAACAGCCTTCATGATTAGCCTCACCAGTAAATAATTGATCTCTCTTTCTTCTTCTGATAGCTCTGAAATTGAGACATGGCAGAATGTGAGGATTGTTGTCTCTGCGAGATGATGTTGAAATGTATGGGGAGAAAATAAAAAGAATGGGGCTTGAATGAATAAATTTAAAAAGATAAGGGGTCATATTGTAAGAATTAGAGAAAGTGGGCGAGACCAAAGAGGCGACGTAGCTGGTTATGGAAAATGGAGAACACGTAATGTAATTATATTTGTGTTTTGGGAATTTTCCCATTAATTATTACAAAACAAATGTGATTTGTATTTTCATTACATTGACCAACTACCTTTTAGTCTCGTTACGACTGCGTCTTCTGTCTTGTCATTCTCATAAGACTTGGGCTATTTTAGTGTTTTATACGTCACAAAACCATCTATTGATCACCACGAATAAGATCGGAATTGCTCGTAATGTGACGTCTTTATCACACACCCTCTCAACTCCAATATGAATCGCACAGAGAAATGAAATTTCTTTTCTTGTGTGATAAATAATATTATTACAATCTTTGTCATGTTTCCGATTAGCAATGTATAGTAAAGTAGTTATAGCAATAGATCAATCGAATCTAAATCGAAACTATATTATACCAATATTGAGAGATCCTTTTTCTGTTAATAATATTTATGTTGATCAGATCAAATGCTTAAAAAAGATATCTAAAGTTTCAATAATATACATGATGAATTATACAAATAGAACTTTAAATCAAAAACTATTTTCTTGAATCCAATCAAACAGAGTATTATTGAAAATTAAAGTTTCATATAAACAAAAAATTTATGTGGGGCTTATCTTTAAAGTGATAGACTTTAAAGAAAATGGTACAACAGAATAATTAGCTCGCATTGTCTGATTCAACGGTGGCAAAGCAAAAGTAGAAACCATATCATGTGTTATATCTCAGAAGTAATCAAATAGATCTTGACCATGCTCAGTTAATTCTATGGAGTTTCTTTGAAGCAACTTAATTCAATCAGGGACCATAATAGATATGTGTATTAAATTGATACATGTGTACACATAATACATCAAAACACTCACAGTTACACACTTACCAATCGATTCCATAGCCCCACAGACGATAATGCGCACGCGCAAAAACGTATATATATAAAGAGAGACTAGACGGATGTAATACATACATCAATTTGCTACAAATGTTGCATTGTTTATTGATGTTGGAACTCATCGACCGACAAACTAGACGAATATATATATATATATATATTGACATTTAAACTTGCTCCCATTTGTGTGAGGTTTTGGTTATTTTTGTTCATCTAACCAATATAAATTATCAAAATATTTTGGTTGGTTTCAGATTTAATTATACAATCTTTGATCAAGTTCAGTAACCATTTCTATTTTGGACCTGCAGCACATGCATACCAAAGGGAGGGAAGTGATTTTTGATTTATCAACAACTTTGAAACTTATATTAGCTTAAGAAATAAAATAAAAAACAAAGCATAAAATTTACATGAATACAATATGTCGAGTAAATTCATTTTACAATTGGAAAAAAAGGAATTAAATGAAATAGAAAACTAAAAACAAATTCTTCTGTTTCCAAGTTTCTATAAATGAGACAAATAGACAAACCACTCGTATGGATATACATCATTTTCAAAACTTTCCAAAAATCTGTTGCGAAATCCATTTCAATTATCTAGTAAATGATATGTTTTTTAAAAAAATCCAGAATATCACAAAAACTGTAACAAAATAAATCTACCCAAACTAAAATAAACTAAATATAGCCCTCGTACCTTTGAAATGATTTCAAAGTTGAAAGATCTATATTTCCATCTATATCTATAGTTTTTTACTCTTTTTTTCGTCAACATATATAATATTACATATATGTTCATGAATACATAGGTAAACAATTTATGTGAGTGTTTCGTTGGGTTTATCATTATCACTGAGTTTATCATTATTTTATGATGAATAAGATGGTTATGTATCAATTTTTGAAGTGGTTTGAACGTGACCATATTTATATATGGTTTATAGTATGATTGTCTTCTCATCTCAATTTTTAAATTTTGTATAGGTTTAATAACATGCGCAAAACAATGAACACAAAAATTCAAAGTAACAAAAGTTACTTGACATTAAATCAATTAACCAAAAAATGTATGTATCGTCGTAGAGTGATACATATTACTAGAAAGTGGGAAGCAATAAATCTAAATAAAAATAATGAGCTTTTATGATTAAATTTTCTCCTGCTAGATAAAAAAGTAAGTTTTTATAATTTGTTTTTTACCTTAAACAATGATATCCTCCAACTTATTATCAAATTATTTATGAATATCTAACTAATACTTAATTTTATATTAATAATAATAAAGAATACTATCTAGAGCTTTGTGTATCATTCTCTTATTGAAAATTTTAGAGATGGATTATGTGAAGGAAATTTGATCGAAATCTGTAATTTTAATGTGAAAAATTCTAATAAATATTACAAAATCTCCGATCACAAATTTCAAATAATATTAACAGAAATGACAACAATTGCGTGCATAGAATTTTTAAATACCTCTTGAAAATTTTCAATTTCGAAATCATGAGGAGCTAGCAAAATTAAAAGATATGACACAAGATTTATGCGGTTTGATTTATGACTTTTTTTTCTTTCAATCTTATTATATAAAGTTAGGTTTCCAAAAGTTAGTAACTAACAAGATCTTGACACATGCAAATCTCATGATCATTAATATTTATGTATTTTTATTTAAGGTTTAAAGAAAAAAACATATCTCATTATATAAAGTTGAGTTTGCGAAAGTTAGTAATTAAAATGTTGATATGTTTCAAATCTATTTATCATAAATATTTATGTATTTTTATATAGGGTTTAAGGAAAATAAAACATATCTTATTATATAAAGTTGGATTCCAAAAGTTAGTAATTAACAAGATGTTGACACGTGTCAAATCTAATGATCCTAAATATTTATGTATTTTTATATCTTATTATATAAAGTTAGATTTTCAAATGTTAGTAATTGACAAGATGTTGGCACGTGTCAAATCTAATGATCCTAAATATTTATGTATTTATATATCTTATTATATAAAGTTAGATTTCTAAAGTTAGTAATTAAAAAGATGTTGACACGTGTCAAATCTAATGATCTTAAATATTTATGTATTTATATATCTTATTATATAAAGTTGTATTTCTAAAGTTAGTAATTAACAAGATATTGACATGTGTGTCAAATCTAATGATCCTGAATATTTATGCATTTTTATATCTTATTATATAAAGTTGGAGTTTCAAAAGTTAGTAATTAACAATATGTTAAACAATTATAAGGATTATATTGCATTGACTTTTTAGTTGATGGTATTCACTTCTATTTATTTTACTTGGAAGATTAAATTGCAAAAGGTGGTCACTTCAAGAGTTTCTTGCATTTTTTTTTGTACAAAACTCATATATATATTTAAATAATCAAAGACTTATGTCAAATTTATATTAGTATTTCTTTTTCAAAAATTAATTTTAATATTTTAAATATTATAAAAAAAAACTCATGCATGGCACTGTCCATATCTAGTGTGAAATAAATTAGAATGTTGCTGATTAATGAAGATAAGTTTCCAAATAGATCCGAGGCCGCCAATTATTGGGCTATATGAGCAAAAGTGGGCCTAAAATCGGGCCTGCTGAAAAGCTTTAGCCCATGACTACACTGCATTCTTCTCTGTCGCTCTCATGCACTTGTTATATCTTTCTTTTTTTTTTTGATAAAACTTGTTATATCTTTGTGTTATAAAGATGAATTTACATCTCCAACTTAAGTTGTAATGTGGATTTTTATTAAATGTTTGCCTTCTTTATTAAATCACAGTCCTGAATAAATATATTAATGTATTTTTTAATATGAGACAATCAATAGTTGTTAATGTCACTGTTAAGAATAATTTGTTATAATAATTATTTATTTTTCCATTTTGAATAATGCAAAATGCAACATGTGATAATATATAAAAGCATATAAGGGATTTAAGTCGGGACCGGCCAAGTAAAACAATACATTGAACATATGTTCATTAGTCTGTTCCTGCCACGTGTCAGATATATGGTGGGTGGACGGTAACAAGACTATGCCATTACTTGGTTACGTTTCTAACATGATAACGTCACTTATGTTAGGATTCAACTTCCTAATTATGTCTTTATCAGATATATTGAGATTTTTTTTTGTGTGGATAAGAATTGGTTTTTGGTAGCAACGAAGCATGTGAATTACAGTGAAGCAATACTTGTTTGTCTCTGAGCTGTTCAAACTTTTACATGTCAGCACCCGAAATTGGAAACTAAATTCCATATTTTATTTTATTTATACTTACATGTATCCAATTATTAAATTCTATAACCTTCCATGTTTTTTTATTCGGTTGTATAAATTAGGAGAAAAAAAAAGTGAGAGCTTTATCAAAAGAAAAATGAGAGGCTCAAAATCAAAATGGTAATTATAAGCAAAAAAAGAAGGCACCACGTGTTTGGTAGATTGATAGATTGTCCCCGCGATTACTACCTAAAAACCACTGTTTTCACATTAATAATTTCATTTATTCAATCTATGAATATTGATTGAGATTCTCATGTTTTTTACATTTTTTGTTGTTTCTTTTTTCGTATTTTGTTATGTGTTGTTGTTAAAGAAAATTCTTATAACATAATTTCCGCGGAAATAAATCGTGAAAGATTTGATATATTAATAAATAATTTCGTAGTCTGGAATGAATGATTGAACATATAAAATAATGAAAATATGAATCCAACTGAATATGACTTTTCATAAAGCTGTCAATTTTTCTCCAACGGTCAGATTATCGTTTCCTTGGGGACACTCAGTCAAAATCCCTTAACTTAACTTTTTTCACGGGTTTAACTGTTGGGCTTTTACAAATTTTTATTGATTTTTGTTACCGTCCAAAAAAGTGGGCCCACAATATAAGAAAAGACAGGTCAGCTTCTTGTCTTTTTAGGAGAGCTCACATCGGTCGGTACGTTCCAGAACTCTCTCCAGTCTCCTCATTATTATCTTTCTCTATTCATTTTCAACATTCACCATCATCAATTATTATCCTATTTTTACTTCACTCATTTTTCACAAAATTTTAATTATTTTTAAGAAAGTATATATGATACAATTTTCTAATCTTGCATAATTTTATATTTTGTTAAAAAAAATTACAACATAATCCCAAACAGTCACACTATACACTATAAACTATGGACGGTCATAGATATTGAGTGTAAATGATAACAGTTAAATCTAGTTAAATCTGGTTGAATGTGAAATCAAACTGATTTTATTTTTAGTGGAATCTAGTTAAATAAGTTAAAATCAAATGATAACACAAGAATCTGACTGAATTTCATGAAATTTAAAATATTAGTTTAATAAAAAATAAAAAATATTATAATCCATAAAACAACTTAAATTAAATAAAAAAAAACCTTTTGAATATTTAACTAATACTTAAAACTTAAATAATAATCAAGAATATTATTTAAAAGTTAAACCTCCATAATATTTTAGTTAATATATATATATATATATATTTATATATTTATTTGTTTAAATATCTAAACCTAAAACATCGAAGTAAACCTAATCTAAAATAAAATGTATTAAACCGAATTAAAATTGACTAAATAGTCGAATGGAATCTAGATTCATATACTTGAAAAACTAAATCCGAATTTGAGTCATACTAAGATCTGAATGAATATCCAAAATATATAAAATACGATTATATACCTAAAAACTATTGTTTATATTAAAATTTAATATTTAAGTATTTAAAATAATAAATATAAATTTGATTATATTATTATTCATTTTTGAACCAAATAAAAAATCCAAAATATTCCAAATTTTATTTGAATTTTGTTAGACTTTTTAAATTAAATCTGAATTTGTTTTGATTTTGAAAAAAATATATAAATTTGAACCCGATTAAAACTGAAATAGATGGATATTCGAATAAAATTTAGATCCTTAACAAACTACCACGAACCATACCTTATATATACTGAATCGAGCTCAATCCAGAAAATATGTTTAAATATGTGTTAAGTGAGGGAAATTGAAAAGCTAAAAATTTGAAAAACATAATTAAAATCCACACGGGTCTTGAATGTTCATATTTAATATAGGAATACATGACTTAGTTTGTTTTTTATAATTAATTATATACTTTATTTAAATATTAGTTAAATTTTTAAATAATAAAAAATATTGTGAAATTATGAAATTGTTGTATGTGTAAATAGTAATAGCTAATTATGAAATAAGCTAAATGCAGTTGAATTTTTTAAAATATGTTACCAGTTAGAAACACTATTATTAGAGGTGTTAACTATTCGTTATACTATTTATAATATTTATTGTTTAGTAAACAAGAAAAATTAAATAAATGTTTAGAGACGTTAGGCAATTTTATACTCTATCCTCCCTATATATCCACCACACACTCTCTCCCACACAAGAAAGCAAAGCTCAACACTTTAACCTCACTAGAGAGAGAAAAACCCTAAAAACACAGGGAGAGTAGAGAGAGAAATGGAAGGCAAAGAAGAAGATGTTCGAGTGGGAGCTAACAAGTTCCCGGAGAGGCAACCCATTGGGACCTCAGCTCAGTCTGCAGACAAGGACTATAAAGAGCCACCACCCGCACCACTGTTTGAGCCTGGTGAGCTCAGCTCATGGTCCTTCTGGAGAGCTGGAATTGCTGAGTTTATTGCTACTTTCCTCTTCCTTTACATCACTGTTTTGACTGTTATGGGAGTCAAGAGAGCACCCACCATGTGTGCTTCTGTTGGAATCCAAGGTATCGCTTGGGCTTTTGGTGGTATGATCTTTGCTCTTGTCTACTGTACTGCTGGAATTTCAGGTAATCTTCCCTTTCTTCTCCAACTTTTTCTTTTTCTTCTTGTAGTCTATAGAAATCTCTGGTCTCTTCTCTGTTTTTGCTCTGCTTTATTTGCTCTGTTTGGTTGACCAAAAAAAGTGTGAAGAAAAGAAAGTAGGGAATTTTCATTTCTTTTGATATTTAGATTTTACCAAATTTCCAAAAGATCTCTTTGGTATCTTAGTTTGTTGAGTTTGGTTCTTGAAAATTTCCGAAAAAACCTCATGTGGGTTCTCTGTTTTTGTCCTGTGTTGATGCTCTGTTTCACTTAGAAAATGGCAAAGGACCATAACAGTTTAATAAGCCAGAAAGCTGGGTTCTTTTGGAAGCTTAGGCTTATCTTGATCTTCTTAAGCTCTTGTCCATTCTTCCAATTTTACAGTAGATTTATAAAAGCTCGTATATATCTGGGATGTGTAACAAATCTTTGTGTGTTTTAGGTGGACACATCAACCCTGCGGTTACATTTGGTTTGTTCTTGGCGCGGAAGTTGTCTTTGACCAGAGCTGTGTTCTACATGATCATGCAATGTCTCGGAGCCATCTGTGGTGCTGGAGTTGTTAAGGGTTTCCAGCCAACGCCGTACCAGACTTTCGGTGGTGGTGCCAACACCGTTGCTCATGGCTACACCAAAGGTTCTGGCCTTGGTGCTGAAATCATCGGAACTTTCGTCCTTGTCTACACTGTCTTCTCAGCCACCGATGCCAAGAGAAGTGCCCGTGACTCACACGTTCCGGTAAGGACCCCTCATACTTCCGGTTTACTGAATTTAACGGTTTAATCACCAGTAGTTTGTGAGCCAATTAATTTCAGTTTTTGACAGTCAAGACCCGATTTTATTGGTTTAATCTAACAATTTGGTATTTCACTGTAGATATTGGCTCCACTCCCAATTGGATTTGCAGTGTTTTTGGTACACTTAGCCACGATTCCAATCACCGGAACTGGAATCAACCCAGCTAGGAGTCTTGGAGCCGCAATTATCTACAACAAGGACCACTCTTGGGACGACCATGTGAGTACACTATTCTCATACAACACAAATGAAAAGGACCACTCTTTAACGTTATTCATTAATACTTAAAATTTATAATTCTGGTTGCAGTGGATTTTCTGGGTAGGACCATTCATTGGAGCAGCTTTGGCAGCTCTCTATCACCAGATTGTCATCAGAGCGATTCCATTTAAGAGCAAGGCTTGAAGAAGATGATGATTCCACGGTCCAAGATTTGTTTTTAGTTTCTTGTAGTTTTATTTTGTCTATCTATTTTAGTTTTTTGTTATGCAATGTATGGAGCCTCTCTTCGGAAAGAAAAACAATATTTGGTATTGTGAATTTCTATTGAGCTTTTCTATGTAAAAACCATGATTATTATTTCTGCTGGTTTTGTTGTTTCTGTGTTGTATCTCAATATTTTATACCATAAAAGAATTTGTTCTAATTACCTTTATGATCTACCATATAAAATTTTCGGTCCATTTTGAAATGCTTGGAGGCCCATTAAAGCTTTCTAACTTACATAATTAAAGGTGTTAAGCGAGCTAAAAGCCCAACTTGGTTTGTGGTACTATTTAATAAGTGAGTTTTGCAGATAAACTCGTTGTGAATTGTAAGTTTAGCGGATTTTATCCGCGGATTTGTAGGTTAACTCACGAGTCATGAGTTTAATTAAAAAATAATACATATATATAAATATATTTTTGTTTAGTTGATTAAAAATTAAGTTTTCCATAGTTATTACATAATTTTTGGTTATTAACTTTTTCAACACTTTACTTTTAAATCAATAAAAAAATTAAAAAAGTTTTCCTAATAAATAAAATAGAGATTTTGAAAGTTTTGTATATTATTAAATATATTACAAATACTATTTGACAATTTGTCAATAGTTTTTTAAATCAAATATGGTAATTTTATGGAAAATTATATTCTATAAAAAAATTCAAAATTCTTACCATTTCACTTCTTTATATGTTTAGTTTTACTGTGTATTAGTCTATTATGTAATAATACATGCGTATTTTTTTAATCTATCAAATTTTGTAAGTTTTTACTTTTAGCTATTTAAATATTTGATAGTTTATAGAATTCACAATGATAAACATTCTAATATTTACAAAACTAATAATATAACAATTTTTTTGTAAAAGTTTTTGTTCTTAAGAATAATTTTATTTTTGAAATTATGTAAAAATAATAAAATTGAAGTCAACAGACCAGCCCGCTAATCCGTCGAAGTAAACGGGGCGGGCCTGAAATTGCTTTAAGGACCACGGTCCTAACGGACTGGCTCGCTGCAATCAATAAAAGAAAAATTGTACGTCATGGACAGCCCAAATAGACGCGGGCTGCCCGTTTGACATCTCTATACATAATAGACATTCTTGGTCTTGTTGTGTGGTTATAACTAAGCTGATATGTGTTTGACAAAAAAAAAAAAAACTAAGCTGATATGTCTTTTTCTTAATAATGTCGAAAGGGATTTATATATGTAACGATGTTGAGATGCCATTTGGACAATTAGTTAACGCAAAATGATCGAGAGGAAATAATATATTAATTGGTTAATGGTCAGTGGATATATAACATTCTGAAAATTGAAAAAGGTTCCAAGTAATGATGCTACGTCTTTAATTTACAAGTTTTCTTTTTGGTCATTTAAAATCTCCAATAATTTCATTTGGGGTACATTCTTTACTTCTTAAAAGACAACTAAAAGTGAAAAGAAATTAATATACCCTTTGGAAAGAAATTTAAAAGTGCATGTATAGAAGAAGATAAGTTGAATTGAAATATAACTTTGATGCTTATTAAGAGAGAATCTATTGATAACATAATGAAAAATAGTTGATTTTGGTCTGTGATCTCAACCTGATTTATGATAGTGGGTTAAACACTTTCACAAAAATGAATAATGGACTCAATGAATCTCTTCATATGCAATTCTTTCCATTTCTAACAAAACAATAAGTCCAAAACATGTCAATGACAAACCTCGAAATCCCATTCACCACCAATATCACGATCATTCTTGTTGATCCATTGATATGTTTTCACTATCATTTTCTGTGAGTTGTCCCATATTTGAAAAATCAGAATATATTAATATTTCTTTTTCAATAATAGGATCGATAAAATCTTGATCCACAACTCAAATCCCCTAAAATTTTAAATAATATCATTTATGCGGGATTAAGAGAATCCTTAAAGTCGAACTCCTGTACAAAATTGTAGAGATAAACATTTAATCACTTCCCCAAATATATATATTTATAATCTAAATTGTTATTTTGGAGATAAATCACCAAGTCTTGAAACTTACCTTTACAACCTCAACCGTTACTCTTTCATATTCGTTACCTTCAACAAAATCTACATTCTCAAGTTCAGCATCTGTTACTTAATCCCATTAAAACCTGCAGCAATTCACCTAAATATTTCTCAAAAAATCTAAAATATCATTCAATTGATCAATATTAACACAAGAATAACAAAGTAGCTGCATTTTATAAAGAACGATCCCAAAGTCAAACCTTCCCATGAACTTGGCCAGTCTCAGATGGCTCGACACATGGATACAAACGTCCTTTAAGCCTAAACCTCTGACTGAAAACAAAAATCTCCATCAAATCTTAGATATATACGTTCAAAAAGATTTATCAATCAATAGAGAGAGAGAGAGAGAGGTACATACAAGCCAGAGAGTGTTGCAGAGATAATCTGAGGAACTCGGTCTAGTAAGACACTTATAATGTCAAGCTCCTGAAAGCTACCATAAACGAAGACATCATGAAGCTGAGCATTGGAGCTACTCATTTTGTTGTCTTCTCTCTTTTGCTTCAATCTTGATTACAATCAGAGTTTGGTTTTATAAAGAAAATGGCCAATGGAATATAAAACCCTAATTAAAACGCGTTGATTCAGTAGGTGAAGAAGATACGCAAGTGAGATATTATTTATTTTTAATATATATATATTTTGTGGCTAATTATTAGATACATCTTTATACATTAAAACGGAACGGAGGTACCCTTACATTTTGGATTTCAGTTTACGTGTTATAAAGTATATGATAAAATTAATTTATGATTTGGACCTTTTTACTAATCATATTGTTATGTAATGTTTAAATATGTGATTCTCCAAAAAATATTATATTATCTTTTAAATTTAAATATATGATTTTCCTCGTCCAAATTAAAAATCTTGCATTATCTTCTAAATTTAAATTTGAATATGTAGTATCTAATCTAAGCTGTTTATTTAAATTAAAATTTTTAAATCATGATCGTTCAAAGGCCAGCACATTCAGGTACTCGGACCCGATCAATTCGGATCTTTCGGGTTTCGGGTATTTTGGGTTTACCTATATGAGATTCATTCGAGTATTTTTTGCGGGTTCAGATCGGGTTCGGTTATTCAATTTTTTAATTAATTTTTTATCTAATTTTTTTTTAAAAAATATAAAAAATTCTTAAAAAACCATAATTTAATCAATTTTTTTTTAATATTTTAGTTTTTCTGGTTATTTTGATTCTAAATTGATTGGTATATTTATGTTTATAGTTATAATTTTGAATACTTGTGTAATTAAAAGTATATATATATATATATAATTATTTTTAAATATATTATACATTTTGGGTATTTCGGGTACCCGTTCGGATTATTGGGTTATGAGTTCAAATTCGGGTTTCATGTATTATGCTCATGCCTAATTGTTTGTTAAAAGATAATAATAAGTAATATTAAGAAAATATTGTTTATGGAAAAATTGAAAGAATATTAATTCGTTTAACGAAAACTAAACATTAAAAATATTCGGGTACTCGGCTTTGGGTTGGATCTTATTGGGTTACGGGTTTTTGGTTTTTTTGATTTAAAACTCATTCAGATATTTTTATTTTTTGGGTCGGGTTCGGTTTGGTATAGATAGACTTCGAATATATTTATATAAAAACTAAAATTAATAAAGATTTAATAGAAAAAACTCTAAAAACTAAAATTTAATAGAAATATATCGAATACAAATACGGTTCTTGATTCGATTATGGTTTGGGTTTGGATTATGTTTTGCGGGTACATAAATTTAGCATTTAGGATCCATTATGGTACTTTGTCGGATTCGGTTCGGGTTTGGTTTCTCTAATTCGGGTTTTTGGGTTCTTTTGATTTAAGACTTATTCGAGTATTTTTATTTTTTGATTGATTTTGATTGAGTTCGAGTTTAAGTATTCTTATATAAAAATTCAAAATTTATAAAGTATAAGATAAAATTAACCTATGATTTTTCGGGTACATATATTTAGGATCATAGTTTGATGGGTTTGGTTCATCTAATTCTGATTTTTAGTTTTTTCTTTATTTAAAACTCATTCGGATATTTTTATTTTTCGAATTCGTTTCACAATTTCTTATACCTAAATATTTAAGCGAAAAAAATTAACCCCGCGCTATAGCACGGTTTGATCCCAGTATCTTATTAAAATTGTTGTTTTAGTAAGTAGGATCAAGCATGACGTTGATGTAATGTCGTCAGACACGTGAAAGCTACCATAGACAAAGACATAGTGAAGTTGAGAAGTGAGAACTATACTCGTGTTTGTCTCTTCCACGTTTATAACGTGAAGATGAGAGTCTCGAACAAGACTTGGAACAGATCTCGACTTTGAAGACTGCGTGGAGTATGAAACTCATTAGTCTTCCTTTCTCATTTTATTTTATTAAACTTGTAGTCAAACAACAACTTTTCGATAATAGTACAAATTCAAAAGGCCGATTTATACGAACAATAGGCCCATTACAATGAAGCCCATTCTCAACCCTATCTATCTATCTATCTATCTTCCCTATAAATAAATACATGTATCGCTAACGCGGCGTTGATATTTAATTTTCTTCAATCAGGGATTTCGAAACCCTAATCGATTTCGAGATCCAACCTGCTCTGCTTTTCTCTCTGGTAAATTTCTCTCTCCAAATTCATTCTATCTCATTTCAAAATTCAATCGAGCTTACTCTATAAGAGTTCTAATTTCCAATTGCATAGAACATCCATGGTTTACGTTTAAGATGCTTTATTCACTGAATTTTAAGTTTCTGTTTTGGGTTTGGAATCTTACCCGAAATTTTCTCTGCAGCTTGTAGAATTTTGGAAACTATGGGAGACGCTAGAGACAACGAAGCTTACGAGGAGGAGCTTTTGGACTATGAAGAAGAGGACGAGAAAGTCCTAGATTCTGGAAATAAAGTTAATGGCGAAGCCGTGAAGAAGTGAGTTATTTTTTTCTTACATATCGTCGATCTGTTTCATGATATAGTTCGTTTAAATTTGGGATTTTTTAGAAGACTACTTGCTATCAGTAAGGGTCTGATTAGTCTCTTAACTTTAAGAATAACAATTTAAAAGCTTCTTCGAAGCTATAATTCATGGAAACCAATATGAGACTCATGAGCGTCTTGTATTTTTGCTTTGTGCCAGAGGTTACGTGGGAATACACAGTTCTGGATTCAGAGACTTCCTTTTAAAGCCGGAGCTTCTCCGAGCTATTGTTGATTCAGGATTTGAACATCCATCTGAAGGTAATTACAATTTAATACACATTCTACCTTTGACCTTTGCCTTGCACTATTCTGTTAAACAAATGATATGGCATAAATTCACATAAACGACTTCCCTAAAGCTGTTTTAGCTGCCCAATGACACTAAATACGTCGTCTAGTTTTTAGAAGATATGCTGTTTAAAATATTATATACTCTATCTTGGTCCTTTTCTTATCAGCTACCGAAATCTAAACAAAATACTGTTTGTGTTGTGTTGATAATGAAGTCAGATTCTTTTTATTTCCTGTTATAATTGGTTTTATTTTCTTTGTCCATCAACATTTCACTGATTACTTTTTCCAGGTAATAAACGCTTTTTCAATCTATTGATTTGGAGTGAGCTTAGCATGTCGTAAAGCTACCAATTATAAAGAAATGGAGGTTATATTCTACTTATAAAGGGTTCCTTCCATGCAATTTTCTTTGCTTCTCCACCAGTGCAACATGAATGTATTCCACAAGCTATCTTGGGCATGGATGTTATTTGCCAAGCAAAATCTGGTATGGGGAAGACTGCTGTGTTTGTGCTGTCTACATTGCAACAAATCGAGCCATCTCCTGGCCAGGTTTCTGCACTTGTATTGTGCCATACAAGAGAGTTAGCTTACCAGGTACGACTGTCTTGCGTAATCAAGTTCTTGGTTCTTATTGTATGTCTGGAAGTTCTCTCATGCTGAGTATACCTTGATGCTGAAATTTACTCTCAGATCTGCAATGAGTTTGTGCGATTCAGTACCTATCTGCCTGATACAAAGGTTTCGGTCTTCTATGGTGGAGTCAACATTAAAATTCACAAAGACTTGCTGAAGAATGAATGTCCTCACATTGTTGTTGGTACACCTGGTCGGGTGCTTGCACTTGCCAGGGAAAAAGATCTCTCTTTGAAGAATGTGAGGCATTTTATTCTTGATGAGTGTGATAAAATGCTTG
>WJSH01006977.1:85075-122628 GCA_009757365.2 Lepidium campestre | reverse complement strand
TGGTATGCTAATTTTTGTCCTTTTTTTTTTTTATGTACAAGAATATACATATCTCTTTTTAATTTTATGTGTTAACATTGGTACTTTTCTTCATTAGATATGCGGAGAGATGTGCAAGAGATCTTCAAAATGACTCCTCATGACAAACAAGTTATGATGTTCTCAGCAACTCTGAGCAAAGAGATACGCCCGGTCTGCAAGAAATTTATGCAAGATGTAACATCTCATGGCCAATTATCTCTCGCTTTGCAAGTCCTCTAGTTTTGAATTATTTCTAGTCTTCTATGGGAGATCATAGCATTGTTTGAGCATCTTCTGTCCTGGAAAAGCAGCCACTGAATCCTGAATGGGTCTCAGTCAAGTAATTTGTTGGGTAGTTTGTAGGGGTTGAGAACTGTGAGACTCTGAAGATGCCACTTCGCTTTGGTGTGGCTCAGTGTCCTTTGCACTATGGGATCTTTTTCCATCATTGCCTTATTCTTTTTAAAAATAAATATTATTGCAATGATAACAGTGCTGGGTGGGTTTTGGGTCTGGGTATTGTGATATCCGAAGGTCTCATGGTGCTCCATTTTATGAGTCCTAATGTTGTGGGCCGTTTCATTGCAAAACTCGTTTCTTTGAGGAGGCAAACCTGTGGGAAGAGGATCTCAGTTCAGGGGTTATTTATCCATCTTCATTTTTGTAGTGGAAATCCTTGCTTAAGAACGGTTGCTAATACCATTTACTCTGATATCTGTGCCTTTCAGCCAATGGAAATATATGTTGATGACGAAGCCAAGTTGACTCTTCATGGGCTTGTCCAGGTACTTTTTTAACTAGTCTGAGGACTACTTATTACTGAGCTCTTATGTTATTATTCATATTAGCTGATACTTGATACATATTAACTGATTATCTTTCTGTTGTACCATGACAGCACTACATCAAGCTGAACGAGATGGAGAAAAACCGCAAGTTGAATGACCTTCTTGATGCTCTGGACTTTAATCAAGTTGTAATATTTGTAAAGAGCGTGAGCAGAGCTGCGGAGCTTAACAAGTTGCTGGTAGAATGCAATTTCCCCTCAATATGCATCCACTCTGGCATGTCCCAAGAAGAGAGGTTTGCGCATAGATTCAACTCTCTCTGAACGACCCTACTTGCTCTTAATGCCCTCGGCACGTGCAATATTAACTCTTAAAGTCTAATTTGATATGCTATGTAGGTTGACTCGCTACAAAAGTTTTAAGGAAGGGCATAAGAGAATACTGGTGGCAACAGATTTGGTAGGGAGAGGCATTGACATTGAGCGTGTTAACATTGTTATCAACTACGACATGCCAGATTCTGCTGATACCTATCTCCACAGGGTAAAACCATTGCCACTTATGTAATCTTGAAATCTTCAATTTAGATTATAAATTCACACAAGTGGGTGCCTATAAGATTGCTTTTACACAAATGTTGATGGCATAGGTGGGAAGAGCTGGTAGGTTTGGAACAAAGGGTCTAGCAATTACATTTGTTGCATCAGCCTCAGATTCAGAGGTTCTAAATCAGGTTTGGAGTTTGATCTTATTCATAATCCCATCCAAAGTCCACTTGATATTAAGTTGGGTATCTTAGTAAAGTGGGAATTTCAAATGTGGACAGGTACAAGAGAGGTTTGAGGTTGATATAAAGGAACTTCCTGAGCAGATTGATACTTCCACTTACAGTAAGCCTTAGTCCTTATATCAATTTATTGCAAAAGCTTGGTTTTGGCAGATTTTGACATTGACGTTTGTTCTTTTTCTTATTCTTTGTTCAGTGCCGTCTTAAAGTATAGCTTTCGTCTCTCATGAAGGACCTCTTGAGATCACTTAGAGCGCCTTACATGTGTTGGACGGGGTCAACTGGGGATTTGTTATTTTAGTCTTTTCGAAGAGAACACTTTTGTTTCCGTATTTCTAGACCGTTTGTAACCTTTTAAAAAGAGGGATCTAGTTACTCTTCAAATCGCAGTCCTGTTTTATGTACAAGAGATTATCATGTTTAAAAACTCATGGTTTGTCCTTCTGTTAAGCCATCAGCTCGATAATGAGAATACTCTGAGCAATCGTGGCTTAGTGAAAGGGAAAACATTTCACAAGAGGAAAATTACAGCTTTAAAATCTTCAAAACATCAATGGCATTGCCATCGTTGTCCTATGACTTCAACAAACTTCAAAGTGAAATTGTGAACGTATTCATTCTGACTGGTATGTACTTGTTTCTCAATCGAGTACCCGAGAGTCATCATCGTAGTTCATCCACTTTTCGCTTCCACTCTTAAAGAACAGTAAAAACGTTCAGAAAAAATAAAATAAGATTGCGTCTGCCGGGAGTCGAACCCGGGTCTATTGCTTGGAAGGCAATTATCCTAACCGTTGGACTACAGACGCTTGTTGGTGCTTCGATAGGCTTAGATTATTGTAATTATTTGAGCCAGATCATTAATAATAAGCTTCCATACCTTGAGCCTGGAGGAAGATACCAACAAAAGAATATATATATATATCTGTATTAATTTCAATGTTAGCTTAAAAAATCTTTGTTAACACATTACGAAAAGACTTTCTGTATGCTAAGCAAATCACATTACTTACAGCATATTGGAATTGTAGGCCCAACAAAAGCCCAATTGTGACGTGTCAGAATATGTTCTACCGGATCTTTCTTTTTGTCTGCCTCTCTATTCTCTTACTTTTAATGTGTAGGTGAGGTCATCTTCGGCGGTACCGGCTCAGATATTTTCAATTAAACTTCCAATAATACCCCCGAAATTTAACGAATCAGTCGGGTGTGTATTCTAGCTGCAACATGGGGATAGATTCGTAATTTGAAAGTAACGGAGGTTCCAACGAACGAGTAGAAGATGATGTGCCACGTGTCACTTTCTCAACCCCCCTTTCCTCTTCCTTCCCATATGGCCACTAGGGATTTTCCCGCTTCAGAGAGTAAGCCGAAGCCTCTCTCTCTCTTTCGGGTCTCGGCTTTATCCTCTCTAGTCCGAGATTTTTCAAAACCTTTATCTACTCCACCTCTATGGAAGAAGCTTGAAATTTCTCTCTAGTTCCCTTCGTAGCAGGCAACATGGCTATCGGTGGCTTGATTTCAAGCAGGAACTTCGGTTCCTTCATCGGCTCAGGTATTGAGTTTGCCTTGCCATTTGCCATCGTGTTTGGATTCGGAGTTGTGTTTTAATCTATTAGGGTTTTCGTTTGTTTATTGGAGGATTATGTTAAGTGGTCATTGGTCACTAATGTGTGCATTGCTTTGGTTTTAGTGAATCTCTCAGTCTTTCTGTGCTACGAGAGTGAAGAATTTCAGTAAACTTCCTTTTTGGTCACTCTACTGTTCTGCAACATTTTACAATGAATTCTCTTCTACTTTTGTAGGCAATGGTTTACAAAGACTAGGAAATTGTGGTCTAGAGGTTTCCAACAGAGTTATGCTCTATCCAAATGGTATTATCCCATTTTCTATGCTTCTTTCCGCTTTATCATGCTGTTTATGCTTAAGCATTTTCTTAATTGTATAGCATTGTGCCGTAGTCAACCTCGGAAGATTTTTTTTCTGCAAGCTACTTTACAGCATGAAATGGGACACAGCAAAAGTTTTGGATGCTTTATCCAACCAAGAATGGACTCTAGAATTAGGCCTAGGAACAGTATCAAGGAATATGGAAATACCAAGATCAACAGATCTCGTGCTTACTACAAATCAGAGGAGTCTGATATTACAGAAGGAGTTGTAGACTCACTGCCATCAGCGGATGGCTCAGCTGAAGCTGTTTTAGTTGAAGGAAATCTACAGAACGCATCTTCATGGTGGCAGCAGTTTCCTAGACGCTGGGTGATCGTGTTGTTATGCTTTGCATCATTTCTTCTATGCAATATGGACCGTGTAAGTATACGTTGCTTATTTCAGGTTATATTTTCCTACCATGTCTTTACATATTTGATGCTTGTCGCAGGTGAACATGAGCATTGCGATTCTTCCCATGTCACAAGAATATAATTGGAGTAGTGCAACAGTTGGCTTAATTCAGTCCTCTTTCTTCTGGGGCTATTTACTTACTCAGGTCAATTACAATCACTCTCTTTAGGATGTGAACTTTTATAGGATCAAAAGAAAGGGTAAATTTATTTTAACTTTAACCTATCTAGTGCTCTTCTTCTCGTGAATATAGATTTTGGGAGGTATATGGGCAGATAAGTTTGGCGGGAAAGTGGTTTTAGGTTTTGGTGTTGTCTGGTGGTCTATTGCCACAATTATGACTCCGATTGCTGCGAGACTTGGTCTCCCTTTTTTGCTTGTCGTGCGGGCTTTCATGGGCATTGGCGAGGTTTGCCTCTTCTGTTAGTCTTTTCCCTTCCTATACCTCTCTCAGACCTATACAAGTTCTCACTGGCTGGTTCTGTTTACCTTTGTTCCAGGGTGTTGCTATGCCTGCTATGAACAACATGCTTTCTAAATGGATCCCTGTCTCAGAAAGAAGCAGATCTCTTGCACTAGTCTATAGCGGCATGTATCTCGGTTCTGTTACAGGATTGGCATTCTCTCCTATGCTAATCCACAAGTTCGGATGGCCGTCTGTTTTCTATTCGTTTGGCTCCCTTGGAAGTATATGGTTTTTGCTATGGTTAAAATACGTATGAACTCCTCCCCAGAACATGATCTTAGATTCTAATATCTACAAAACCTCCCAACAGATTTGTATTTTAAACATTTTTTTTTGTTTCCTCTCAGGCATATAGCTCTCCCAAGGATGACCCAAAGCTAAGTGCAGAAGAAAAGAAGGTCATACTCGGAGGTAGCAAACCAAGGGAACCTGTTACAGTGATACCATGGAAGTTAATACTGTCTAAACCCCCTGTCTGGGCTCTCATAATTTCCCATTTCTGCCATAATTGGGGAACATTCATACTATTGACATGGATGCCCACATATTACAATCAGGCATGGAGTTCAACTTCACTATATCCTTACGGTTTAATATTCTTATGAACAAGTAAAGAGAATTCTGTCCATTGTTGGTCTTTGATCATCGTTACAGGTCTTGAAATTCAACCTCACTGAATCTGGGCTCCTATGCGTCTTACCATGGTTGACCATGGCTATTTTCGCTAATATTGGAGGTTGGATCGCTGATACTCTCGTGAGCCGAGGTCTTTCAATTACAGCCGTTCGGAAGGCAAGAAATACACTCTTCTATATTCTGGTTATTACATGTCTCTACTACCTCAAAAGGCCAAACTTGTTACGATGCTTTCAGTTAAAGGAATGACAAGACAACAAACCTTCTATAACCAAAAACTATTCTCAAGAATCAACTAAGGCATAAATTCTGCTCATAAAATCTTAAATGTTGCAGATCATGCAATCAATTGGTTTTCTGGGTCCTGCCTTCTTCCTGAGTCAGCTGAGCCATGTCAAAACTCCAGCAATGGCGGTTCTCTGCATGGCATGCAGTCAGGTATTCATATGATTAGACGGGCACAGAAAAAGTAATGCATGTCTGGAATTGATAAAATCATGTTGTCAATTTTGACTTTCACAGCTGCCGACATAAAATAATTCTTCTAAAACTTTAATTGAACAGAACTTAAATGCAATGTCTGCTACAAAAACAGACAGTTGTCTCTCTTAGAATCATTCATGACTAGTGTCTAGCTCTGACATTTAAGACTTATGTTGTCCCCAACAGGGCTCTGATGCATTCTCTCAGTCAGGTCTCTACTCTAATCATCAAGACATCGGCCCACGATATGCTGTGAGATAACATTAGTTCTTTCTCTTTTAATACTCTGTCATTATTTAAGTTGAAAGTTAATTGATTCGTTGACTATGACCTGGATTCGTAGGGTGTACTCTTAGGACTTTCAAACACAGCAGGAGTCCTCGCTGGTGTCTTTGGCACTGCAGCTACTGGTTACATCCTCCAACGAGGTATCTATATTCACATTCTTGCCAATCTCTCAAATTTAAGCTAGTGCTTCACTTAGGATGGACTCGGTATGGATATAAGCGGTTAGGGAACCAACAACTTGTCTGTTTTTTTTCAACAGGTTCATGGGATGATGTCTTTAAAGTAGCAGTTGCACTGTATCTAGTTGGAACTCTGGTCTGGAACTTGTTCGCAACCGGAGAGAAAGTTCTCGACTAAATGCGACCGCGAACCTAGTAACCAAATAGGTGCAGTGAAACTGTGTGAGCAAAGCTTTATCATCTTCTTTCTCTGCTATAAAAATTGATCTGATAGTAAGATCAAATGTGTGAAAATGGTTCGCTGGTCTGTTTCATAAGGTAACAAATTATATAAAAAAAATGAATATATTTATTTATTTTTGGGACTCTTTTAAAGCTTACACAGTTTGATGGAGGAGACAAGAATGTAATCAAAATGTAAAAGCTTACAATAGAGAAAAACAACCAAAGTATTACTTTTTTCTTTTAAGTAGTGTATTTGCTTACAAGTTTATACTATAATTCAACCAAACCAATTTTTTACTTTAACAACCCACAATACAATCACAAAACCCAAACGAAAATGTATAATATGTATTAGTATTAAGAGTATATATAAATGGTTTAACCGGAAAAGCTACACGGCAACGGCCACAGCCGCATTGACGGCGACGCCTTCAGTAGTAACACCGTTGCATTTTCCGTTAAGAGCAGCGACGACGTCGTTTATCTCCTTTGTTGTTGTAACTTGAGTGTTTATGATCTCTTCCAAATCCCTTTTGTGGACGTTTACGAAAAGTCCATTCTTCATGAACAAAGTCAACGACATTTTCTGCTCCACCTTGTGTCCCTTCGCTACACTCAGTCTGTGCCGGAGTAAAACCGCCGCCGCTATCGTCTTCATCTGCAGATACGCTAGATCTTTCCCCAGACATATTCTTGGTCCTGCATTGAATGCCACGAATCGATACTGATCGTGATTCACAAATTTCCCATCTTCCGGCGAGATCCACCTCTCCGGTTTGAATTCCAGGCAATCCTCACCCCAAGTCGTCTTCATCCTCCCAGCTGCGTAGATCGAATAAGTCACCGACGATCCCGCCGGTACGAAGGTTCCGTCCGGTAAAATATCGTCGTTCACGACGTGCTTAGAGTCTTCCGGCACTGACGGATAAAGCCTCAGCGTCTCGGAGAGTGCAGCCTTTAGGTAAACCAATCGGTCCACCTCGTCAAATCCCAACGGCTCCTCCGTCCACGAGGAGACGTCAGTTCCACGTGTCTCCATCAGAACAGAGCATATCTCCCGCACAATCTTATCCTCGACCGTTGGATGCGTCGTGATGAGCCAGAAGAACCAGCTCAAAGCCACCGATGACGTGTCACGTCCAGCAAGTATGAAGTTAAGCGCCACGTGTCGCAGGAACGTCTCGCTGTAAGATTGGTCTTTCTTCTTCATGAAACGAGAGAGGAGATCGTCGTGTCTCTGGACCCCACTTTCTTGCTGACTCAGCAATTCTTGCTTACGTGTATTAATCACAGTATCAAGATACCCATCGATCTCCCCCAAGCTCCGGCTCAAGCTGACTTCTAACCCGAGCCCAAGCCATTTCTTCAGCCTCCATAGAAACTCCGGTAGAATAAACCGTTGCAGAGAAGCTTCGGTGGCTCGGTCGAAAGCTGAGGCGAAATCGTTCTCAGGAAGGCCTGGTGCACAGGTTCGAGTATCCTTTCCGAATGCTAAACCGCAAATATTGTCGAATGTGAGCCGTAGGATCAAGTCTTGGAGATCAACCGGCTCACAATTAATCTGAGCCGTTTCAAGAATCGGACAGAACCGGAGTTTAATTCCCCGGTTTACCCACCTACCCATTGCTTGCCTCAGCGTCCTGCAATGCATCACAAAGCCAATTTCTTTTAAAACCAAAAAATAAAAATAAAAATAAAAAACCAATTCAATTTTGGTTCAATTGCACATGCATGAATGAATTCCCGGTCCGGTTAAGGTTATACCTGGTGGTGAATTCAAGAGCGGCGGTTTTGCGTTGAAAGAGCCAAGTTTCACCGTCGGAGTTAAAGATTCCCTGGCCGAGGAAGTCATGAAAAACGGCTTGCCACGTAGGACCTTTAGGGTAATTATCGAACCGGGTCTTGAGCATGTGCTCAATGTTCTTGGGATCACACGTGACCGTCACGAGACCTTGCTTCTTGGCCAAGAAAGGCACTGCACATATACATGTCTGGTAAGTACCGCCACACGCACGGAGGTTCTCAGTGATCCAGTCATGCATACGGTCACGCTGATCGATCAGACCCGGAAGACTGCCCAATATTGGCCATACACGTGGACCCTTTAGCCACCGTGAGATCCGCTTATACCATAACCAGTAAGCTGTAACAACAGCTACAAGGAGCATCGTATTGGACACATCCATATCTCAATGAGAGAGATTGAAAATGAATGAAGCTAAAACTGGAAATGTTTAAGGAACTGATTCCGAAACAAGAGTGTTTCAGAGATCAATAAAGGTTATAGTACAAAAATGATATGGTTATGCTTAGCAAATATTTATATATATATAGAGAGAGAGAGAGAGAGAATAAAGATGACATTAAGATGAAAAAGAAGTGTTGGTGCTAGCTATCAGAAGCAGCAACCCTCATTAATGAAGATTGTTGAGAGAGTGTATCCTAATTGAATGATATTCCATTATTTCAGCTAAATCTTTTTATCAGTGGAAACTAGTTTTTGGGTTATGGTTTTGAAGATAAAATAATAAATTCTTTTCAGGTTTTGAAGTCAAAGAGTTGGCTAAGATGTGAAGACAATATAGGAAAGAAATTGCAGCTTACAGAGAAGAAGAGTTGTCTCATTTAATGATGAATCCATATAATATATTAATTTATAGGTCGTGTGTGGGTGTGTGTCTCTGTGGGTTAAAATTAAATGAGATTAGTTGAGAACCTAAGAGCTAAGGTAGGCACAGAATAAGATGGATCAGAATAAGAAGAATCTTTCTTACTTACTTACCTTAATTCACATTATTTAATAAGTGTAAGATCGAGTTTGAACACATTAATTACACTTGTATATAGTTAGGTAATGACATTAGGGTTTGAATTATATTATTAATATCTTATTATACAAAGTTATTTTAGGTGTGACTTTGCAAGTGATCGTAAACCAATGATCACGTTTTGTTGAAAATTAATATTTATTTATACTTAAAAAGATCAATTATAATAGAGAAAAGAAGACGTGAAATCTAATCTTCTCATTTTGGTTTATCAGTTTTTATTTTTGTGGGAGTGATTTGGTAAGCAACTCGTGACTCTTTTATCTGATTTTCTTCTTCTTCTTCTTCTTGTTTTATTTTTCTTGCATAGTAAAGAAATTTAGAGACAGAATCACAAGAAAGAAACACCACTTTATTGTCTTTGTTTAGACCTTTCTGGTCTCTTTATTACTTTTTGTTTATTGTAACAACTATACATCTTGACATCCCAACCTAATTCTTCAAAATGAAATATTAACCAAATTTTGCAGAAGGTGATGAATTACGTGCATGCACAAATCTCAAGTAAATATTAGATGTCATGGCATTCATGAGATAAGAGCTGACTTGTGTACTCTGCATATCATAAATACATGATACATTGTATAATACATGTGAAAATGTTTCACATATAAAATACTATATATATATATATGTGCATATTAGGCAATCACACATAATGAGGCAATAGGATCATCAAATATAACTCTATAATAGCATATATAAAAGCCGATGTCCATTTAATTATAGTTCTTAAAATTAACATATGATGATTTATAAGTACCATTAAAAATAGGTTTAGGGTTAATTTTATTATAATTTTTTAGAAAAATTTAAAATTAATAAAGATTTAATTAAAACAACTCTAAAAAATTTATAATTTAATAAAAATATATCGGGTATAAATTCGGCACAAGATTAGTTTCGGTTTTCCGGATACATAGATTTAGTACTCATTCTGGGATTTTGTCGGGTTCGGTTTGAGTTTGGTTTTTTAATTCAGGTTTTTGGTTGTTTTGATTTAAAACTTATTTGGGTATTTTTATTTATTGGATCGGTTGCGGTTCGGTATAGGTTGAGTTCGGGTATTTTTATATGAAAATTCAAAATGAATAAAGATTTAGTAGAAAAAACTAAACTTTAACAAAAATATATCGGGTACTTATTCGGTTCTTAATTTGGTTTCAGTAAGGATTTGGGTTCATAACTACCCCTAAAAATAAGGTTAAGGTTGACTTTATTATAAATTTTTATGTAAAAATTTAAAATGAAGAAAAATTTAATAGAAAAAACTCTTAAAAATCTGCAATTTAATACAAATATAACTGGTACAAATTATGTTATTGATTCAGTTTGGGATTTGGTTCGGTTTTCCAGGTATATAGATTTAGGACACATTCTGCTATTTTGTCGGGTTTGGTTTCTCTAATTCGGGTTTTTGGTTCTTTTGATTTAGGACTTATTCACATATTTTTATTTTTTAGATTGGTTTCAGTATAGATCAAGTTTGGGTATGGGTATTTTTAGAAATTCAAAAATATATCGGGTACCTACTCAGTTCCTTATTTGGTTCCGGTACGGGTTTGGATTCGGTTTTTTTGAATACATAGATTTAGGATCTATTTGGGTATTTTGTTGGGTTTAGTTCATTTAATTCGAGTCGATTTTGGTTCGGGTTTTGAATATCGGATTTTAATGCTTAAAGCTAAACTTGCTAAATCAAATATATATAAAGGACCAAACCAATAATAATGATACATAACTAAACATATAAAAAAAATTATTGATACATAATTAAATATTATTTAATTTTTCATAAAAATAATCAAATCCTAGTAATTATATATGGTTATACTAATATGCATATTCTTTCTAACTAAAGAATATATATGTTTTTGACGTATTAAATTATTAGTAAAATAAACAAAAAAATAAAGTACAACTTCAGAAATATTTAGAATAAAAATTACCCATTTATTATGTAGTAGGTTAGACAAGAATACGAAAGAGCTGAATGCGAAAATCTTGTAATCAAGTTCCCCTTCATCTTTAAATATAATGTTACATAAGATTCTAACAATATATTGCTAATAATAATTAATAGATATTTGTCATTTTATAGCATTATTGCCAGAAAAAGAGAGAAAATGAAACATAATTAAGTGTAAAATTGTAATAAATGGAACACAAATGTTAACTGTAGATGTCAGATAACTTGTGATGGTCTCTGCCAACTTCAATATGCAAAATGCATTTATAACTCATCCATCGTTGACCTCTCATGTTTTACACTAACTCAAACAACTCATTTTTAGTTGCAAAACTATATACAAATTGTGTGTGTGTTTTTTTTCCAAATGTAATTTAATATTAGATGTAAATTGCTTTCCAATGTGATTTTGCAAACGCATTTACTATCGTAGTTGACTTATTGTTGAGGGCACGTAGCCTTTTGTTGTTTTGTCATTTAATTTGTGGGAAGGGACTCGAGAAGTCAAAGCCACGTAGTAGTGATGACGTCCCGAGGACATGTGATAGTAATATCTTTATAAATCTTTTGATATTGGGGTTTGATGTCTCCTCGCTATAAATAAAAGAAAAAAAAAAATTTAAGAAGTAAATTTTGGACTATTGATCGGATCTTGTCGATCCAATTATTGAAAAAAAAATGCCATATAATAGCTAAGATTCTAAATATTGGAATCAAAAATCTAAACCAAACTGAAAACTACGATTCAGTTTGATTTTGGTTCTGTCAACTAACTGAATGTGTCTACAATATTGGTATTCACAATTTTTGTGTATAGGTTTGGTTCAGTTAAAAACCAAAAATCGCAAGTAATTATAGAATAATTGTTCATAACTTATATTAGCTAACTAATTATACTAAAAATCTTAACAAAAGTCACTATCCAAGTTTTTCTCATGGTGATAGATGATTCAGCTAACGATTCAGATATCATGAGTTTGATCCATCCCACTACTATTTGGCAAATTATAAAGGGATTTTATCCAGTGGACTATATGTTATGGTTTGAGTCTTGTTGATCCAACTGTACAGAAAAAAAAAACTAAACTTCTATTACGACTAAAAAACTAAAATATTACGTATAAATTATTTCAACAATGCCCTATATTATTAACTTGTATATAGAAAAGAATATATCTTATTAGTTTTATAACTGAATTCTATTATAATATTATATGTAAATTTAGCACAATAAAATATATACCTAATATTTATCCATACCTACATTTATAAAATTTTATTTAAAATAATTTTTTAAAAATAATTTCTTAAATAAAAATTGATAAAACCTTATTTAAACTCTATTCCACATTTAATTTTTTTTGATATCTATTTATTTTTATCTTATATGGGTTAAAAATAAACTTATTAATTTTTTTGATTTATTCAGAATTATTTTTTTTGTAAAGGGTTTAAAAGTGTATTTTTTTTATAAATTCAAAGTCATTATCCTAAAAATATTCCCTTTTAATAGTATAGATAGTAATAATGTAATCTTAATAACAACAAAATGATATAAAGAAGACAAAATATCACTAAATATTAATGACAAAATTAATAATAGTTTTTTTTGGATATGGTATTATTTGATAGATTTGAATTATTTAATTTTTAATAATTATGTTTGTATAGCTTTTATATTTAATAAACATTTGATATTTATATTATAAAATTATTATATATTTTTAAACTACAAAATAATTTATTTATTTTAAATAGAAAAAAACTATAAAATAATTTTAAATTTTTTATCCTGTTTTCCAATATAAAATAGAATATAGATAGTATATATACACATAGATAATATTTGGAAAAAAAAATTATATATAACAAAAAGTTAGGGAAAATGATGAAATTAATAATACTCAATTATAAATACTAAAGGCCCAAATTATATAGAAAAATGCTAAAGGCCCAATGCCCAAATCTATTTTAAAAATAGCGAAATTAGATAGTAATTGATTTTAGAACTACAACGCGTGAAAACTTTTCCCAGCTGCAAAATAAACGCGTGGCAATAACTCGCTCAAATTCTCTCATTTTCCGTGGTCTAATTTTCTAAAATTTAAAAATTCGAGCGCGTGATAAGTTCTTTTATCATGACTGACAATTTTCGTCTTATTACCATTTTTTCTTTTTTTATAGTTTCAACTTTTTCTTACAGATCATTAATCATAATAGAAAGGCTACGATTCTCAAATTAATCGTAATTAATTGGAAAATAAAATTTAAATCTCGAGCACTGCCAATATTAATCCAAAACAATACTGTGATAATTTATAAATCTATTACTAACATGAATTATAATTTTAACATCATTTTTAGTTAAAAAGTTTTCTAAATGATTTTGAGAATGTTATATACCCTGAAATTTACCAAAAATGAGTATCTAAGCATAAAAATCAACAATAAAATAGAGTAAAAAGTTATTTTCAGAAGGTTATAGTCTACATATTTAATAACAATGAGTTTCTAAGAAGGAAAAAAATCAAAAAATTCTCTAAAATTGCAAAGAGCGAAAAGTGATTTTGAGAAGATTATATGTCAAAAATTTACTAAATATGAGTTTTTAAGCACTTTTTGAAACTTAATAAAAAAAATCAACAGTAAAATATGATATTGAGAAGGTTATAATCCACATATTTAACAATAAAGACAGTATATAAGGCAAAATTATGAAAATATGAAAATCTTCTAAAATCAACAAAAACTAGAGTGAAAAATAATTTTGAGAAGGTTATAGTCTACATATTTACCAAAAATGAGTTTCTAAGCCTAAAAATAAAAATATACAAATTCATCAAAAATCAACCAAAAATAGAGTAAAAAATGATTTGGAAAAGGTTATATAGGTCCATAGATTTACCAAAAATGAGTTTCTAACTCAAAAAAATGAAAATCTAAAAATTTTCTGAAAGCAACAAAAAATAGAGTGAAAAATAATTTTTAAAAAGTTACTGTCCACATATTTACCAAAATGAGTTTTAAGCTTAAAAGTTAAAATATACAAAGTCATCAAAAATCAACAAAAAATACCATTAATCCAAAACAAAAAACAAAAAATATACAACAAGATGTTTGTCTTCGATCTCGTCTCCAGATAGGCTTCTTTACGTGGCTTCGCGCAGTTTAGCATTCTGGTTTAGCATCTTTTTCTTCATTGTGAGATACTCATATTCTTCATAGAAGGTTCCGCCATCAGATGGGTCGTTGGTTAATCTCTGGTGGTCTTGATCTTCCAAGATGGAGTAGCAGCTTTTAGAGTCTATTTCTTCTTGTGTCATAGTCTAGTCTTTTCCTAGTTTATATTATCGTTTCCCTCTTGTGGGCTTAGTTTCCGGGGTTATATATATTTTTCGCCGGCGTAAGTATTCTACCTTTGTATTCCGCAAACGTATCCCTCCTTTATTTATTAATCTCATCAGACGAAAGAAAAAAAAATTGTTAATATGCAAATATTATTTCTCATTTAATAATAATAATTAATAATATAGATATCGATAAATTATAACCACCATAAATTAATAAAAAAAAAGCTATAGTAAATTAAAGTTTGATTGTATAATTAACCAAATATATTTAATGAGAGAAAATAGGCATAGTAATTCCTAAGAATAATTTTTTCAACACAAAAGAAATTAATAAAGCATTTTATGTACACACCATACTCACAGAACCTGACCAAATATTTAAACACCAAAGTTTACAATCTCATAAGTTTATTGTTCTTAGACCCCAAATAGCTACTTCTACTCTTTTGTTCTTATCGTCATCATCAAAGCTAATCACTTGTTGTCGTCTTCGTTATTAACTGTCATTTTGGGACCTCACCCGGACGAATGATTCCCGTCTCTGTCCCCCGACAAACGCTTGTTTCAGTCGAGAGATGGGCCCCATCAATCTTCCAGCTTTCTGCTACCAAATTAAGAATGTTACTTAGTTCGATACATATCGTTTATATGTTTTAATCAAGTTTGTTTAAATAATTGTTATCTCTTTACTACCTCGTTTCCAATGCTTGATTCCCACTTAAGCTGCAAAATCTGCCACTTCTCTTGTTGCCAACGTTGGCCAAGAATCACAATTCCCATTACAGCTGCAGCTATAAAGATCGACCAAACTGTGTTCGTCTCTTTAGCTTGTGCAATCAAAGACGCAGCGCTTCTTTTCCACCAGGCTTCGCAAGGTGGGAGGTTTGTTACTTCATGCTTCTCATCTTTACTAGGACTCAGATCGGATGAAACATCAGATGGAGTGACTGGCTCGGTAGGTTCTTGAATACGTTCCTTCTGTTGATCAACATTTGACCCACCAATAGCTCTTTCATCGTGCAGAGAACTGATTGCTGTCTTGTAAATGTTTTTATCTTCCCTTTTCCCTTTCTCCTCGAAAACCTCAAGTCCTGCAAACTCATCAGATAAATCCAACCCTTTCAGAGTCAAATCTCCTTCTTCCTTTGCGTGAGACCCAATTTCTTGTTCCACAGAGAATCCAAAATCCATCTTTTTGCTAGCCTCTGTAAACTCACTAGGTTCTGTGGCTATTTTCTCAAGCTCGTTTGGCTGGAAAACAAAGTGGCCAGACATGTACAAAGGATGAGATGTTTCTGCTTCGTAACGAGTAACCTCCTTGTCATCATCTTTCAAGTCCACTGGTTTCGGACCAGGAGAAGCAGCATATGCTGAAGCAGTAAGCGAAACAACTTCCCAATCATTTCCACGCGTAGCTGATTCCTCTTTGTCAGCCATTGTCAAGAGGATCTGGTGAGATATGACCACAAATAAATAAATAAATAAATTGAGCAGGCAACAAACAAATCAACTGCTGTCAGAAGTCGCACAACAATCTAGCCGATAACCAAAGACCTTTGTTTAGTTCCAGCATCTAAGCAGATATCAATTGAAATAAGCTAAGCTAAAATGGAGTCTAAATTTGTCTGAACTAACCAGTGAATATGCCATAGACGATCAAAGTTGTGTGCATCAACATCGATTCTGAGATCCAGACACTGGACATATATATATGGTACAAAAGCCGATCACACATGGAAGTAAATTCTGATAATTATACGATTAAGTGATGATTTGCTAAGAGAAAAACCGTCCAATCAAAGCAACATATTCCAATAAAATCAAACTCCTACAGTAAACCAATCGTAACACGAAACTGAAACCTAGACGAGACCAAACAGTTCGATCGAAATAGTACCGAAGAACAAAAGATCGTTGACGAAGAAAATAGAGGAAGACGAAAGAATCGGTTAGACTTACGTAGTCAAAAAGAGAAGAGATCTGTAGGGATAAGATCAATAATTACAGAGGAGAGCGAAGGCAGAAGACAAAGTACGTGCCGAAGAAGAAGATGATGTGATTGCGATGAGACTATTGGAAACCAAAACTCGCCTCGATAACTGTGCAGAGGCAAATTAGATTGATTGATTTTATTTATTTAATATAATAATAAACTGACAAAAGAAATAAAGAGAATTATTCTGGGAAGCAAGAAGAAACCGGGAAACTGGGGAGACCGGTTGCATTTACTGCCGACGACCTTCAGTTGCACCGGCCGTTACAGGTAATGAATATGATTGGGATTGGGATTGGAATTGGATAGGATTATCAGAAAACAATCAAAATTGTTTGACTAATTCCTGAATTAGTGAATTGAAATCATATAATAGAAGACTAGATTTGATCATTAAATTAGTATTAAAATGATATATACAAAGAAAACTATAAAGTTTTATACAGAAAAATTTGAAATGTATATATAATTTTTTTGTTCTCAAAAGTTACTATTTGTCTATTTCCTCATATCCAGCTCCCCATTGTTTCATTCTCTCTGATGCTTGTTCAACCTGAAAATAAGTGTAATTAAATAGTGAACATAAAAATCAATTTCGTGTTAAGTAAAACAAAAGAAATAAGAAACCTCTTTGGTCCAATTGGTAATGTAAATCATGTACAAAAGAATGAGAGTCTGAAGAGTAGTGCCACATATCATACCAATCCAAATCCCCTAATCATACAATCAAATGAAACTATCAATAATGTAATGAATTAAATTATGTATAAAAATTAGAAGCTCTTAATTACCTGAACTCCAAGAGTAGTTTTATAACCAAGCAAAAAGCCAAGAGGTAAACCAATAACATAGTAACAAAACAAGTTGATATAAGCGACTGGTGCTTGCCATCCTCCTCCTACCGCAACACCTGTTCTCACAATCCAAACCAAACCAAAATGTTCAAACAAACATTAACAAGTTTTTGTGTTCTGAACTTACAAGAACTCTGATAAAAAAGTTTACCAGATATAACAGGTTGTATGCTGTTGAGAATCATGGTAATACCGAGAAGGTAAGCAAGATCAGCCACAGCCTTTCTCATCTCTTGGCTCTCAGTAAAAATGACAGCAAAATCATCTTTTGTTATTAGTATCACAATTGCACACACTAGTCCTATCATTACAGACTCCACCACTGTTACTATCACCGAGTATTTCGTTGCTCTTGGATGTCCTGATCCTAGCTCATTTGACACTCTTACACTGTACAACACATATCTCATCTTTTAAACTTATCCTTTTTCTTTTATAAACAAACATTGCTTTAGTTTCTTACCTTATGGCTGCATTGATTCCTATGAACAACATTCCTTCCCATCCATTAATGTTCATACTGAGAGTTCAACAAAAAGTGTTTTCAGAAAATCATAAGAGAAGTGTAAATCTGTAAGGTTGTCAGGTAACGACTTTTACCAGATTGAGAGAGATCCAACCGCTATGACAGGGTCTTCAAGGTGTCCGGTTAAGACAATGATTGTCATAAAGTACCAAATCTCTAGGCAAAGCATTACCGCAGACGCAATGGACAGTTTCAAAAACGGCCAAACGTCTTTGAACGCTAACAAAGAAAGCCCATGCCAACCGTCTTTACACCACCCGACCACATAAACAACTTGCGCAATCGCGATTCCCCAAGCCGAAACAGAAAACGCAGCAGCTGCACCTCCTAATCCCCACTTGAATATGTTTATAAAGAGGTAAAGAATCAAAATGTGAAGGACCAAAGCAAAGAAACCAATCCAAGCCATGATCCCAACTCTGCTCTGTGCCTGGAGAAACTTCTGAGTCGGGAAATTAATAGCCAGTGCAAACATCTGAGGGATAATTTGTGCTGTGAATTTGCCAGAAATGTCTGCGATTTCAGGTTCTTGGCCAAGTAAGATGAGAAGAGGTGTTGCGTAGATGTAGAGTGGAAGCAAGCAGAAGGAAGTTCCCACGAGGATAAGCCATGAACGCTGCATATAAACGCCTAACATATCCGTTTGTCCCGCTCCAAACGCTTGCCCGCATAGCGTTTCCAACGCACTTGCCATTCCTAGCTGTAGATTTTAATGGAAAGTTAGAGAAAACGCAAGAAACAGAGGAGAAAAAGGCATATGAGAAGATTGTTTTATTACCAAGAAACCGAAGGAGAAATTGGAGACGACAGAGAGAGAGATCGCGACTGCAGAGAGCTCGAGATCTCCGATATGACCGACGAAGATGCTTGTGAAGGAATTAACTCCGTAATTGCAAAGAATGTTAAAGGCTATTGGTGCAGCGATAACCCAAAGCTTGGATGATTCGACCACACATACGAGCTTAGCATCGTTAAAGCTTTGAATGGGAGGATAATCGGTGTCGTCGGTGGGTTCACCGAGTAAACTTGACGGCGCGTGGTGAAGCTTCGTCGGCTTATGCTCTGTTTCGAAGACAGAGACTCTAACGAGAAGCGGAGAGGATGGACCGCTGTTGACAACGTCATCAGCTGCTAAAGCGATGGTCTTCTCTAATATTCCGGCAGAGGATAAAGATCTTCTCTCCTCTTTAACCGGAATTTCCATTTCCTCCCGTTGTGGCAAAAAAATATAATAAAAATAATTGGAAGCGAAGAATACACAAAAGAAAATTACCTTTTTTTTTTGTTTGTTATCCTAATTTTGTATCTGGCTTGCCATTGATTTAGGGTACCATTGAGGAAGAAGAAGAGAGAATCTAGCATTCAATATAACAAAACAAAAAACAAAAATTGAAATTTTTGTTTGTGACCGTTAATATAGTTAAAAGTACCGCCACGAGTTCTAATAGAATACAGATTCTATAAGAATTTACATAGTACACACTATATTCATGAACTTTAGTAATCTGTTATTATTTTATCTCAATTGACTAAAGCTCGTCCCTGACACATTAAGGCTTCAATTTCATACAACCAACGAATACATTTTACACTAATTAAAACTCTCTTATAGAGCAAAAATAGAAAGGAAAAAGAAGCCAAACATTGAAGACTCGTTTTGTCAAAACCGTTTCCTTAGGGTGAAGAAGGTCTACCAAAAGACGACCGTGAGCCGGGGCTAGACAAACCAGTATTGAGATCCGAACAGCCACGGCCTTCGCTACAGCTTGTGCCGCTCACTCCTCGATATGAATCGCCGGAGATAAGAGCTTGTATCAATTTAGGAGGTGGAGGAACCATCACCTCCACAACTCCTTCAAGCATCTTCACCACCGTTCCCATCGCCGGCCTTATCTCTTCATTGTCTTGTATGCACCATATCGCAACTGTAGCCATCCTCGTTGCCTCTTTAGTGTTATATTCTTGGTTGAGTCTAGAGTCGACCACTGCGGCCACATTTCCTTGTATGATTTCACGTGCTGCCCATGGCGGAAAGAACCTGACAAAATGAAACATTTGATCCAAAGTATCAATGATTCATATTTTATAGTCACTATTGGAAGTAAAAGATATTGTGTATATACCACTTTTCAGATTCTGTCTCTTTCTCTGTCTCCCCCATTGTATCGCTGTTGACAATGACATTTCTTCGACCACTAATCAGCTCCAGCAATGTCATTCCAAAGCTATATACATCAGCTTTCGTCGTGATGGGTAAACCCGATATCCATTCAGGAGCCACGTAGCCCCATGTTCCTCTCATTGTGGCTAGAACTCGGCTGAAGTCACGGCCAAGGAGCTTAGCCAATCCGAAATCAGATACTTTGGCGTTGTACTCGCTGTCCAAGAGAATGTTCTCTGGCTTGATATCACAGTGAATGATACAGTCCCTGCATCCTTCGTGCAGATACGCGATCCCTTTCGCAGTACCTAATGCGATCATGAAACGAGATTCCCAGCTTAGCAATTTGGGGCTTGTCTTGGACAAGTAGGTGCTCAAAGATCCTTGTGGCATGTAATCGTAGACAAGAAGTCTGTGAAGATTCTCTGAACAAAAACCTCGAAGCCTAACGAGATTGACATGTTGAATGTTTCCAATGGTGCATACCTCAGCCCGGAACTCACTCTCGCCGCTTCCAGGTCTTTCTAAGCGTTTCACAGCCACAGAGGTGGAAGAATCCGGTAACGTCCCTTTGAAAACCGCCCCAAAACCACCGTGTCCGACCTTCTCTGAAAACCCATTGGTAGCTGTCTGAAGCTCCTTGAAAGAGAAGACCTTAAGATTCAACACAGCAAACCCATCTTCATCTTCTTTCCTCTTCTTTTTCTTTCGACTTCTCTTCAGCAGAATCAATGGCACTAATATAACCCCTACCACTAAGATTGACCCAACAACGCTACACAATATAATTAGGACTCTAGATATGATTCCCTTTGAATCTCTACTTCTAGAATCTCTGATATACAGTATATCGCCAGTAGATTCGGTCGAAGAGCTCGAATTCTTCAGATTTATCGGCGATTCCAATAAAATTTTGCAGAGATTGGACTTGTCGTTGTGATAAAAGCCCACACAAGAAGAGTTTGCCAAGCAAATTTTGGTGCAAGAGCTCTTGCTTACCTGCAACCGTGACATCTCCACATGTCCGTCGTACCGCAGATCTCCAACCGCTTCAAAAGTATCACTCTTTTCGCCGGAATCACCATTTTCACGGCGGCATCCGTCGCTGTAACCCTCAGATCTCCACGCGTCGGCGTTCTTAGGCTGGAAACCGCGGATGCAGGTACAGGGCTTCTTCTGCGGCTGGTCGCTGCAAAAACCTAATTGGCCACAGAGACTGTAGACGTGGCACAAATCCTCTGGCTCCCACCAGAATTTGTTCCAGTGCCGCGTCTGTGGCTCCCAGGTGTACTGCTTCAGCTGGCCATTGGCACCGACCATGAACCGCGTTAGCATCGGCTCGGAAGCAGCGTCCAACGGTGTGACGATATACCAAAACGAAGCCGCGGGAGTATAAGGATTAACGAAGTGGAACTTATAGATGTAAGGAACGGTCATCTCCGGAACGCCGATGAAGGCTTCTCCGGTCCAATTTCCGGTGGACCAGTAAGGTATGGTTCCCTTGTAAACAAGCTGAAACTCATTGAAGCTCGGACTGAGCCTCAGAGAATAAAATCCCGGGGAAGGGTCAAATAGCGTCTTCCACGAAGTCATGGCCGTTTGACCGGTGACATTCATTCCCGGAAGCCAGGTGTCAGTCGGATTTTCGAAGCTCTGCCAAACCGGAGAACCGTCATCTTTGATCAAAATCAGATTCCCGGTTTCCAAGAACCGGAAGTTGGTTCCCGGAACTTTGTTATCCGTCTGCCAAACGACGCCGTCGCGAGAGTTTTTGACGATTAGATATCCGGTGGAAGTGAGTTCGAGCGTGGAGGAGTGAGGATCGGAAAGGGGTCGGTTTCGATTGGCGACCCAAACGTAGGTCGGGTTGGGCATAGAAGCATACCAAATTCCCAAATAGCAATTGGAAGTGTTGGTGTTGAAGAAACCAAGCCGGAAAATAGATTTGAAACTCAGAATCGTCTGGTTTCCTTTGATGATGACTCTGTTATCCAAAGTTTCAGAGGAGGATAATGGAAGAAGGAAGAGAATAAGAAGAGGGAGGAGATGTGTAAATGGCATTGGGTCTTCTTCTTCTTCTCAAGAAGTATGTTTGGTTGATATCTTCTTCATCAGTGACAACAATAGGTTTGAATTGTGGAGAGAATTTGAGGAAGATAAATCTGTAAAAGCTGAGACATTAGGAATACCATTGGCCTTCAAAAAGTTAAAACAGGTTTTGGAACTATAGTGGCTTTTGTGTAAATTGACTATATTGCCCTCCCTACTAATCAACTTATTGAAAAAGCCACCGTCAGCTGTTTGGTAGGTTAGTTTTGACTGTGAAGATATAATGTAAAAATGATGCAGTAAAACAGTATTATTATTTGTTGGGTAAACAAAGGAGGGCAGAAAAGGAATTTAAGGAATGGAGGTGGCAGACACAAAGTGACTCAAAAGTCAAAGCCATTACCTTAATTAAAGACTCCTATCTCCTTTTTTCCTCCTCCTTTTCTTTTTATTATTAAATTATTTTATGTTATGTAACAAGGGGTTTTTAAACAACCATTTTCCTTCGTCCCATGTATGGTCTTATGGATCATTTTATTTTATTTTTTGACTATGGAATTACTATTATTCACTTCCAATATTTACCAAATCAACCAACCCTATAAATAATCATATACTACTACTTTAACCAATTAACACAAAACTGCCTTTAAACATACAACATTTTATGCTTATATTCATTACTCATATCGACTCTAATGATTACTATCTAAAAAGCGTTTCATGAATAACACATGAAAGTGTAATGATTCCCAGAGCACGGCATTAATCAATCAAGCTTCATGCTATATTAGAATCATCGTGCATCAAAGACAAGACTGAACTTCATCATTGTGGAGATGCAAACAATCAAAGAAACTGAAATGGTCCTTTTCTTTTCTATCACACCCCCCAAGATCACACACGAACAAGAAGCTAGGCAATATTTACAATTGTATGTATATCTATACGACTACACAAAGCCATCACCATTATCAACTCGACAAACCAAACTGGAAACGTGGAGACGAAGAACAAAATAGATGTATTCAACTTATGTAACAGACTAACCAAGTAAGCCACACCTTCAAACTTCCAAACCAGAGGATTGTGATACTTGCTACTTCAAGCAATCATCAAACACAACTTCCTGTGTTGAATTATTGCACAAACAAAACAGAATGTTAGTATGTCGCCAAAATCTGCATTTATCACCCCTTATCTACCCAAAGCTTTCAACATCCATTAATGAAAACTCTAACTATGAATTTCCCAAATCTATTAGCTTTTGATTACACCAAGGAATGAATTGGCAAGTTAAAAGCAATAAAATGCTACTTTGATCATCACACCATGACTTATGACAGCTGTTTTGGAATCAAACGAATTGCAAAAGAAAGTTCAAGAGGGGAAAACACACCTTATCACATATAGGGCACCTATCGCTTCTTTCAATCCACTCCAGAAGACAAGAGAGGTGAAAATCGTGCTCACACTTTGTCGTTAGTCTTGGATTTTCAACATCATAATCTGCATAATGAAGCACATGAATCAATGACTTTATTTTGCTTTAACAAAAGCAAGTGTTAGGTAAGTTTTTATTTAACGATATTGATTACTTACCTTCAAAGCAGATGGGACAACAGTCATCCTCTTCATCTACCAATTTCTTCCATCCTTTTTCTTTAGAGAAGTTTGATTCCCTTGGTGAAAGAATTACTGAGCTGGCTTGAGGTTTACAGTCTGATCCCTCGAGATCTTCGCATGTTGCTAAAGTTTCAAAACTGCTTCCACTAATCCTTCCTTTCATCGACTCAGAATCTGTGCATTGTGGTGTCCCCAAAAGCAAATCATATGGAAGAGGAACAGGAGCACAAAAGGTGTCCGGTATAGATGTCTCCAAACCTATATCAACCAAGAGCCCTGTAGCAAATGCTGATCCCACACCAGCCCGGGTTCCAGAAGGCCCAAGCTCTTCAAAAGACTCTGGACACTGTAACAAACTTTAGTAAATGAAAACTTTATTTTCTAATCACATGAGAATGTCGAGTATTACAATCAAGTAACTGTAGATGATGTCAACAATTTGTTCAGAAAACAACCACAACATCATACCCACAACCTCTAGTAGCCTACTGTTGACCTCTCAAGCGTTGTCAAGCATACAAAAAATTGTTGACTATTAAAAATGATGCTCTCATCCCAAAAAAATTTGAACAAAGATCATAATTTAGCATCAGTCAACTGTACAAAGCAACAGAGATACAAGCTAGAGAAAGGGATTACTGACATAATAGTATACAGGTGTTCCAACAAGATGTGACTTCCTTGAAGAACAACAGCAACCTCCCATTTCCACCAACTACAATATTTACGCTAAAGTTGCAGCCATTAGCTGCACTGCGGGAAAGATGAGTGAATTCTTTTAACTACAAATAATGAGTCGAACAAAGATCTCTTGAATGCAATAAGATTAATTTAAAAAGTACAATTAACAAACCCCTATAAACAAGTGATTTGTACAGTGTTAGTAAGCAAAATTACAGAGAAAAGTTCATCTGATACCAAATTTATACATAAGCAACATCAAGGTAACACAATGTTCCCCGGTCCTACGGTTTGTGTGCACTTTGTCACAATATCACAATAGCTGAAACACAAGAAATTTACTTGACTCAGTCATGCAACCAAAATATGCTTATGGGACTCAGTCAAGTTGCAACGAAAACAGTGTCCTAAGCAATAAGTTTCGCATGTCGGCTCATTTTAATCAATATCAATACAGTATTTAAAGACTAATAGTATTCAAAATTGGTAACACCATTGTTATGTAATTCACTACCGTAATATCTTTGAGAACATGAGATCGCATAGTAAACATAAATACAACATGAACTTGATTCTACCAAATCCACAACTCATAAACAGTAAGCAAACCTAAAACAAAAACCAAACAACACAAACATTACGTGAACCCTGAAATTGAAGAAGCGGTCAAGACAACAAACGGAAACGGATTCCGCCAAAAAAAAAAATCGAGGAAAGCAATAAACGAAGATAACCTGAGATTTTGATTTTTTTTGTCCTCCTTTCCGGTGATGAAAAGCGAGGAGAATAAATTCTGGCGAGGGTTTCGAAAGAGCTCTTTTGTCTCTCGCTCCCTCTCTACCTCATCATCGTAATTAAACACTGACTGTAAAAGCCACAATTAATTACTCTCCCTAATTAATAATTCTCTCCCCTAATTAAATATGGTTAAAACATTGGGCTTTCTGTATTGAAATATGGGCTATAAACATTTAGAGTGTGGCCCATAAGAAAACCGTTAGTCGTTGTCAGAGACTGACTTGTGACTTACTGTTGATGGTATGGTCAAATATCATCCTTCAACTGCTATGAATCTACCTTCCTAACCATACCATAACCGATATTTGATTGACTTAAACTCAAAGTTATTTCATTGACCATTTCAATTAATTCCTCTAAACCTGATTTTTAAAGAATGCATCTAGATTAAATGGGAAAAATATCTAACAAAACAATGTTTATATACCTACCCTTTTAATTGGCATGTTCTAAAGAAATATATAGAAATTAAATGTAATTCTCATTATTGCATTTACAGAGATTTTAGACCTGTCTGGTATTTAAGATGGGTGGCGGCTGAAGAATCGCTAACAAAATTATTAGTATTTTTGGCTGTAATAATATTTTTGTTGACAAATGAATTTCATCCAATTAAAAATCCAAAATATATACAGGACAACAAAATGTAAGAATTAGAGAGAATTAGGAGTATAATTAAGTAGTATAGAATTACAATAATTATGGTAGCTTGTCGGGTTGAAATTAGTTGAATTAGACAACATTAAAGTACAGCTGGCAATATTATTAGTACCAAAAAGAGTTTTGTTTAATGGAAATAGTTGAAATTCCAAAAGCCAGTCTTTCTGACTCTTCTCCTTCGCCCGCCATTCTTTGCTTCCTCTCTCTGCTCGATTACTACCTTCTACTCCCTCCAATGTCCAGTCGCCGTAAACATAGCTACAGCGGCGGATATTCTTCTGCTACCGCATCTCCTTACAGTTCAGGTGGTATCACCGATCGTTCCTGCCCAACCCCTGCAGCCGCCGACAATCAGAGCTCCTCCGTCGGTCGATGGATCTCCGGGATCTTCATTAACTGTTTCACCCCTCCTGATTCCGTTACCTCCAAGGACCTCGATGATTCCGGTATACTCTCCCTCTCGGATTTTGTAGGTTTTGAAATTTCGATTCTGATCATCTAATTCCCAATGGTTTAATCTTAGATATTATCGGGATGACTCCTCTATTTCTGGAATCCTCAGAGTCGATGTTCTTAATTTTACCGTTTGATAGAAAGGAAGATTCTTTCGATTTTAAAAAAGTAGCCAATTGATGAATTCTTTTATATATTTGTATAAATATAAATATACAGAACATAATATCCGTAGTAGACGGAGCTCAACCGGAAGTGCGCAGAGGCATTATAGGAACTCAAACGAAACAGAGAATCAAAGATTCACTTTTGCTGAGATCTGCGAAGCTACCAAGAACTTCTCTCCATCATTCAGGATCGGACAAGGAGGTTTTGGGACTGTTTACAAGGTCAAACTTAGAGATGGCACAACCGTTGCTGTCAAACGGGCCAAGAAGGTCTGAATCTTCACTCAGCTCTTTGTTCATATTAATTATTATTAGCTCAATCCACAATGGATATGATTTTGAGTATATGCAGAGTATGCACGATGACCGTCAAGGTGCAGAGTTTATGAGTGAGATTCAGACATTGGCTCAAGTTACACATCTCAGTTTGGTCAAATATTATGGTTATTTGGTGCATGATGACGAGAAGATTCTAATTGTCGAGTATGTACCCAATGGAACTCTCAGAGATCACTTGGATTGTGAGTTATATCTCTACGTATATATCTTTTTGTTTGACTCTTTCTTTTCAAGCAAAGCAATCAAATTGTTCTTGTAATGTGTTTCTAGGCAAGGAAGGAAGGGTTCTGGACATGGCAACTCGGCTAGATATCGCAACCGATGTAGCTCATGCCATAACTTATCTTCATATGTATACACGTAAGTCAACTCTAAACCTAGCTAGATTTCTTTCAGTTTCTTCCATGGCAATCAATATATTGTACTTGTTTCTTTTGTATTTGCAGAGCCACCTATTATCCACAGAGACATCAAATCTTCAAACATTCTCCTCACTGAGAATTTCAGAGCCAAGGTTGCAGATTTCGGGTTTGCAAGATTAGCTCCAGATACGGAATCAGGAGCCACACATATCTCAACACAAGTCAAAGGAACTGCAGGTTACTTAGACCCAGAGTACTTAACAACGTACCAACTCACTGATAAAAGCGACGTCTACTCCTTTGGTGTACTATTAGTCGAGCTTCTCACTGGTCGCCGTCCCATTGAGCTTAGCAGAGGACAAAAAGAACGTATCACCATAAGATGGGTAAACTCAGTTAGCTCATATTGTATAGCTAAGTTTAGTATATAGTATGACTATGAATTGTGTTTGATTCCTTTAATGGTGGTTGATTTGGTCAGGCGATCAAGAAGTTCAGCAGTGGAGATACAATATCGGTATTGGACCCGAAGCTAGAACAAAGTCCAGCAAACAACTTAGCGTTAGAGAAGGTATTGGAGATGGCGTTTCAGTGTTTAGCTCCTCATAGACAATCGAGACCAACCATGAAAAAATGCAGTGAAATTTTGTGGGGGATTCGTAAAGATTACAGAGAGCTACTCAACACAAGTCTTTGACATTCTCTATCTACACGCTTTATAAATCAATATAATTACAAAAAGATTATTATTTGTTTTGAGTATTTCTTTTTGTCCAAAGAAATATTTAAAACAAATAAATTAATTTGCGGAAAAGGTATTTGTTGTGCGAGAGATATTGATTCGTAATTGTTTTCTCTTTTTAAACCTTAAAAAATATAAAAGTAAATGTGATATTAATAATTTAAGTTATTACAAATGTTGTTAGTTGTTACCAGAAATAAATGATTCGCTAGAGATATTTTCGGGTCAACCTAAGTTACAGCCATTACAACAACATGTTGACAAATATAGAAAAGGCAAAAAGAAAATTATCCTTGTAGAAATTTTTTTAATATATATATTTAAAAATGTTTATTTTTTAAAAAAAATTGTGATTTGATGAGCCCAAAATAAAAATATATCTTCTTGAAGTGACGTTAATTAATAAGTTTCTACAATAGCTCATAAGAATATATCTAACATTGCCTTAACGCAAGTTATTAATACGAGGGATCACCGGTCGGTCAGTGGAACAATCTATAATTATTTTACTATTATTATTTCCTGATACTCAAACTTCCACGTCATCATATACATTTAAAGTTTACAGATAAAATGAGAACAAATATCAAGTATTTTATTTAGTTCACATGATTAGTCTCTGAAATTAGCAATAAAACCGTTTTTAACCAAAACTATTCCTCAAAATTGGTCTTAACAAGAAATTATATAATTGATTTACTTATATATTAAAAATTTAATACTAAATAAACTCTAATTATAGTTCTTTCACAATTAAGCTTAAAGTTAAACACAAAATACAGAAGGAGAGAATGATCAATTTTACTACAAAATACAAATAAATAAAATGTTTAGGAGCGGAAGTATCTATCATCCCACAAACAAAACACAAAAGAGAGAAGAGAGAAGAGAGACAATAATAAATTAAAAAAGAGAGTAAAAGACAGAAAAGCCCTGAGAAAACATAAAATATATCACATGAGGGATTTCAAAGATCTTTCTTTGACGGGCTTCCTACCTCTCTTCTTCAACATCATTAACTTGTCTTTCTTCTTTTTAATCTCATGAACATGAACATGAAGATGATGATCATCACTCTCTACTCCATTATCTTCTTCCATGTAATCAAATCCATCTAAGCTACTGCTCCCATCTCCAAACACTGTCGTTTTCTCACCCTCTTCATCACTGCTGCTCCTATTGCTCTTTCTGTTCACATTATTCTCCAAACTTTTTATGTTATCACTCATAACTATCTTCTCTTCGCTGGAGCCGTTTCTTTTTCTTCCCCAACTTGGCCCGAATCCAGAGTAATAGTAAAACTCATACGGATTCGTTGATGCTGCGTTGGAGCCTGGAGCTTTCTTTCCCGTACCACGTGGCCGTCCACGTTTTGGCGGCGCCGGCATTGTTACAGTCACTTGCTCTTCGTCGCCGGAGGTTTTAAGCGGCGAATTGGGCTCCACGGATTTAGATTTCTTGTCACTGTAATCACTCTGGTCCATTGGTTCTTCAACGTCCGGCGATCTCTCGTAATTATCCGCCGAGGCTATGAGATTAAGTACGGAGACAAAGCTACGATTGTTTTCCAAGGAGCTCCCATTGAATCTGAACGATAGAAGAAGAAGATTATATAATAAATATGAAAAAGTAAAGAATAAAGATGTTGAAGTAGTAACCGGGTCGCCCCGCATTTTGGATCCGATTCTGATTCGGGCCAAATTAAATTACCCGATAATCAACACTACGACTAAAACCCTAAAAACCATCGAAGGAAGCGATAATTTGGAAGCGAGATTAGGTTGAGAAGGAAATGGATTATTACCTTTCAGCAGTGACATTACAATCTCCCAAACTCACATTCCCATCGAATCTATCTTCTCCATTGAACTGAGTTAACGAAGAAATGGAGACTCTTTGTGATAATAAGAATAAAAAGAATAATCGGAGCTGGAGAACGAAATGGGAATCAAAGATGCAAAATAATAACGACCCATAAACCCTAATCGATCAAATAAACGACCCAGGATCTCAAAATCCATAATTTTAGGGTTCTTTGAAGTCTCCCGAACAGCAAAGACGAAACAAGAAAAAGATGAAAAACCCTAATAGAAATGCGGAGGATAATAGAAGAAATGCTGGGCATTCATGGAAACGAAATCAAAATGGAATCGCATAATGGAATGAATCGAATTACCTGGTGAATGAGAGGCGGAGAAGAAGAAGACGATGAAGGAGGAAGGAACCACGACGAGTCAAGTAAGTTAGTTAACTCGGCGTCACCAGAAGAAGTAACCGGAATCACATCCCAAGGAGACTGGTTTAAGAGACAAACATACGTCTGTGGTCTCTCTCCGCTATAACCTGCTGTCGCTAAAAGCACAGATGATAGCTTCGTGTTCTTGCGAATCCTCATTTTACCCCAAAATAACTTCGGACCAAACAAGTTAGAAGATGTATGTCTCCACACTCAATATATATAAATATATTTTTATATATATCACCACGTAAGCATATCACTCGATTCACATCTTCTTCCTCACCACTTCTTTTTTTTTTTTAGCAGATCTCACAAAACTCGATAGGAGGGTTTTTTTCTCTGGTTTATTAAACTTTTTGTTTGCTTTTCTCGGCCCTTCATATATTTTCCAAATGTTTTTCTTATTAGACAGAAATGCCCTTAGGTTTTACTTTAATTCCCTACAACTGCCGCTAAATTTTACCAATTTAAGTTCCGTAGAAAGCCGTAATCGCCTGTAGCAAGACCCACCGCAACAAATAAATATATATGAAAAATGTTAAAAAAGTAAATCATACCAAATGTATTGAAATTATTGTAGACAAAACAGTGTAAAAAAGTTCCAAGGGATATATGAAGCATCTCACAGTGACATATATATATGTGAAATGTAAAAATGTAAAAATGCAATTGTCTATATTATCACGTGCTAGAGGCAATGAGTCACGTGAGAGTGTGTTTGACTGAGCATGCAGGTTAACTTAAGGGTGGAAATCAGACAGCTTAAGATCGTGATTAAAAGGACAACAACAACAACAACAAAATAAGGAGAGTGAGAGACACGCGCGACAGGCGAGAGAGTGGCGAACACGTGTGGCCCACTACTTGAGCTGGACGTATGGGGTAGCGATGGTGGTGAACTCGGGAAAAAGGCCGCCGTTTATTCGTCGTGATCAAAAGAGCATCAACGGCCACGATTCGTTTATAAGCGGAGGAGATCAGGCAGACAATGGAATCTGACCGTCGCTCTTTGGATTTACTATTTTGGGTAGGCGCACGAGGATGTATCTCCAACGCTTACGTGGCATCTGACGTGGCACAATAAATATTTACACCGGAATATAATAAATTTATACAGTTTCAATTCACAACACTGCCACGTGTATGATGTATCTCATCTCATGGATTCTAGTCTTTGACTTTGCGCTTTTGAAAAAAAACTGAATGTGGGCTTTTTAGAAAGGCCCAATATCGAATTGAATTTCTCTACTTACTTTTGTGTATACTATTTGTTCACATATGACGTGGACTATTAAAGCGCAAATGTCCTTATTTATATTTTTTGATATATGCCAAAAAATAGATTTTAATTTTAACGATTGTCTTTTTTTGCTGAAGAAAAAAAAAAAGAGAAAAATATTTGATTGATGAAAGTGAAAACATTATAGATTTTGTAATTTACAAGCGAAGAAAATAGAAATCAGGGACGATGGGGGTCCTACACAAAGGACACGTCATCTTAACATCTTGGATCCAACGGTCAATACATGTCTTGTGAAATACATGTACGCAATTCCTCAAACACCGGACTTCCTCACCGCCGTCGAACTCATCTTGACATATCCGGCAGCTTTCCGGCGGATTGACTCGTTCCATCTCCTCAAATATCTTCGCCGGGAGCATATCGTCCATCGGAATCTTGTTTATACTCACCGACGAATAAAGACCAAATAATCGAGGAAGATCAAGAAAAGAACGAACCACTTTGACTAAATCATTTACAACAACTCCGACGATTAAAACTCCGGCGCCGCCGTAAGAAAATCCCATTTTATATTCCTTTTCTAAGAAATCTTTCGATGGATTTGGAGAAACAGAGATAGAAAGGTTTTGAAAGCATATATATATATATTAATAAAATAGCTATTTATATCATATATAGAGCGAACGCGGGATATAGAGAAGAGGATTGAAATGTACGTCAAAGAGATAAAGATACTGACTGTGATGAAAAACAACCAATCATACAAAACGTCAATGGATAAAAAGTGCGTATGATTGGTTGGTGACGGACAAGAAACGAAGAAAGTAAAAGATAAAGGAGAAGCTCGATATAGTTGAAAAACATGCCTTCTAAGCAAAAGCTAAGTATTTTTAATTATTCAACTACACATACCTATTCCCTTTGAATTTTCTTTTATATCTAATTTAAATAACTATACCTATTTGCACTAAAATAAAGATAAGCCAAAATCACATTTAGATCATTGCTTTATTCTATTCATTTTTTATTATCTTCAAAGTTTGGTCTATATATATAGAATCTATATAGACTAATTACAAGTGGCGCAAAAATATTAGACAAAATTGTAATATGTATCAAGAACATAATAGAGATGGAAAAGAATTCATTTTGGGATAATTATCAAAATATAAATATCATTCTTTTCAGAAATTACATAATACAATGATCAACACCTTGATTTGGACTAAATGGTTACATCATAAAATACAAGCGTTAAATCAGGAACAACACTCGTCACTCATAAAACACACAAAACAGACAAGTCCATATAAAACAATCACAAAATTAAGGTTATGTATATGTATTGTAAATGCGCAATCACCAGCTGAAACTGATAGATTCAAAGTGAAGATTCTTAGCCAAGCCGGAAGAACAAATCTTTGCCACTTTTTGTCTCATCTTCTTCGGCCCGCACACCATAACTCCCACGCTTGAATCTTTGGTCTCCAGTAGAATCTCTGTTTTCACAAACATATTACAAAAACACAAGGTTATGTATATGATATATATGCAAACGTTGAGTATAGTGATGTATCATATACTTACTCTTGAGGTCTGGTCTTTCACCGTAATGGATGTTAGTGCATTGAACTAGTGACTCTTGAGGAGTACTCTCAATTTCTTTGCAAGTCCATAAGCTTGGAGAAGATGTTGGGCTTGGTACGTCGACGATTTGGACATTTTTACCGTTTCCAACGTTGTACTTCTTTTTGTTCCACAATACAGCTGCACTTGACGTCATCATGATGCTAACGCAGAGGACAAGAAGATAGAGGATGGATTTTGAAGCAGCACTGTACTTGTTCTTGTTTTGATCGATCGGATAAATGTAGTAATTTGTCATCACTCCAATGATTATCATAAAGATTACGAGGGAAGATGAGAGAATGGCAGCGAGACAGAGCCATGTGTTTGGTCCTAGAATTGCTGAGATCGGTTGGTCTGAGAGACTTGGTTTGAACCAGAGGGTTCTAATCTTTTGGATTTCTTCGTTTCTTGGTTCTTTCTCTTTGGTGATGAAGGTTTCAATTTGAATATTAAGGTTAGATGATAATTCGAGACCGGATGAAGGAAGAATAAGGTCAAGCAGAGAGATGTCAGAAGAGTTCTTGAATGAACAAATCAAAGTTATTTTGGGTATTTTAAATGTTGTTGTTTGGGATATAGCGATTAAGTCACGGATTATGGAGATGAATGGTGTAATTCCGCTACCTCCGCTTACCATAACCAAAGACTCGTGCCTGGTGCCAAAAAAAACAAACAAACTCAGGGTTACTTGTGCGACAAGAAACAAAGACTGATCGTATATGAACAATAAATGGTTACCTTAAGAAGTCTGTTGAAGCAGGACCATAGGGTCCTTCGACAGAAACAGAGAGAGAGCGATCCATGTTATCAGAAGAAGACAGCATCTGGTAAAGCTTCGTAGACCATTTTCCTTCGCTCTTGATCACAATGCTTAGCTTCTCTGTTTCGAGGTTACTGCTTGAAGTAATCGTAAATGGATGCCACTGCAGCTTTGAAATGCTTGGTATGTTCACAAACAAGATGCTTGTTGGATTATACACCAATTCTGTAACATCACAAACCTCCTGAGTTAAGCCCTATATATGTTCTTGATTCATTACATGTAATCTTGATTAATAAAGACTCACCTTTGTTTTTGAAGAAAGTGAGCTCGACAGTGTTGGAAGGAAGAACACGTGCAGAGCTCAACCGAACATTGTCACGTGATTGTAAAAACCTCAAGAAACGATCGACCATGAAGATATAGAAACCGGGGAAGGAGATAAAGGAGAAGGCGACGCCAACGTGGAGGACGAAGAATAGCATGAAGACAATGTAAAGGTAGTGAGCATAAAAGAAAACTTCGAAGAATTTCCTCCTAATCGATGGATATGTTGTGGCCCACATCACAAGTCCAGACAGCAAAGCTATCTCTCCGGCAACATTAGACATTTCGGTCTTAGACCACATCACCATCTGAGAGAATTCGTGCATTGAGGCCCAATAGATAACGAAACAAAGACCATGAGAGGTGAATAGGGTCATGAGCATGTGACCAAGCCAAATATGGTACTTGATGCTTGACTCCGACGTTAGTCCTAAAACCGGAAGCAATGATGACCCACGCACCACCGGTATGAACAAGAAAGCTAGACAACAGTTACCAACTAGCCCGAGCCTCAGTGCCATTGCCTCTAATCTCGCTTGCCATCTATAATGAATTGGAATTATTAGAGTAGACATGATGTAATAGAAACTAAGTTGTATTTGTGAAAGAAGAGTGCTTACAGTTTTTGGTGATGTTTAGCGGCTGATTCAGGAGTAATGGTAGGGAAAGCATTGCGCATGTACATGAAGAAGCTCCAAAGTAGAAGAGCCACAAACATTGCCAAGAAGATTAACTCAGTCGCAGAGACTATCCCCAATGGTCCTTTGACCAGCATTGGCCTTCTCATAGCTCCAAACACGCCTCCTCCACTTGTACTTTCCCTGTTAAAATTATATATTTTTGTTGTCACCAAGATTTATATACATATGTTTCGAATCAATGAGTGGTTAAACTCAGAGAGGGTATTACCTAAAGAGGTGAGTAGTAGTCTTTTGTTTCTTCAAGTGAAGGTAGAGACATCCCAAACAAGCCATGAGGAGCATAGGGAACATGAACATGAAAAGGGTTAAGCCTGTGGCACCAAAAAAAGTGGATGTACCAAACTCGGTACGCATGACAGGGTTCAACCACTTGGTTCGATAAACAATGGTTGGCATAAGGATCCAAATAAAGATGATCCCTAGGAAAATCACAAGCATGAAGAGCTTAATTAATCCCATAATCACATCGTTGAACTCATCTCCCGATGATGGCTTTGTTGCTGAAACTCTTTTACTCTTGTCCATATCCTTTTCTCTCTTAAATTGCTCTCTTTGTATTGATCTTTGATCTTGATTGAGTGTTGTTGTGAGAATGAGATGAGAAAGAAGCGTATATATAAGAGAATGTAATGTTGTAAATGTAATACTCGTACGGAATGAGATAAAAGTAGTTAATTAATAGTGTATGGTTCAGGCATGTAAATGACTCTGTCCATGGATCTTGTTGTGAATTTTAAATTCATTGTTTTTGTCAATATGAACTTAAAATTGAACCAGAGGGGTTTCTAAAAAAGACAGTATTTTGACTTTGGAGAAGAGGCCAAGGACCATGCAACCTTTATTGTTCATAAATTTCATGTTTATTATATTTATGACGTAATAACTTTTTAAATTCGGAGGTCGGGATCATGCGGTACGGTCATTTACGGAATGTCGTACCATTCTTTCTTTGATCATCATCAAGACATTACATCACTTTTGACCTTGTCTAGATTTATTATTCTATTTTGTTTAGTTAATTAATCCATTACAATTCCTATCTATAGAGGTTACGAGACAACCGTTATGTTAAAAAAAAAAACTATTAGAAATAGGTGGCTAAAATTGATTTGGCTAATTAATTCAATTGGAATATATCTTTTTGGGATGTTATTCAATTAAAGTTAATTATCTAAGTTTTACAGTCTTCAAGATTTGAAATCGATTTTTTTTAAAGAAATTTTAAGTGTGTGGGTTCTAAAATCTCTGCAGTATATTTTGGATTTTGTTAATTCACTAATGAAACTCCTTTGGATAGCTCATTTCATAAGACTCATATACAAAAATTTTCTATAATTCATTTAGTTTTGAAAAATACTAAATTTAATGATTTATTTGAAATTTTGATTGAATAACAATATAATCTCTCCATCAAAAACAATATTGATAGTGAGCAAAAAGAACACATTTCCATTTCAGAAAATTACATATAATCTCTCCATATATACTGATATATAAACAACACATCAACACCCTTGTCAAAGATTACAAACCAAATGATAAATAAATAAGATAAGAAGATTATTACATAGTATCAAAGTAGAAAATTTCATGATTCATGAAAATGGTCCATTGTTAATATACCAATGAGCAAAAGCATCATCAATTAAGGCTTTCTTGCTGCAAATTGATTCCCAGACTTGTGATTCTCTTCCGTGGACAGCTTTGTCCAGCCATAATCATCCCTAACTTTCTTCCTTCGTGTCACAATGTAGAAGCTCATAAATATACACATAAACGCCACCATTGCAATAAATATGCTCAGGTTTCTTCTATTTGGGCAAGTATTCAGAATCATTTCACTCGAAACATACCCATCAAGACTACCAATAGAGTTATTCATTTTCATGATCTCAACACCGTTCAATATTGCATCAACACCCTGTTCATCAACACTAGTCTTGTTTGATGGTCCAACACTTATGGTTATGGATGATCCTGAAGGGTTTTTGTCGTTGTAACCAGCAGAAGCATCCACAATGAAATCAATGTAATACGGAGAAGCAAGGACGTCACCCGCAGAGTAAGACAAATCGAAATCTTGATAGGCCAAGTTGCCATTGATGTAAACATTGAAATATAGAGTACCAAGTGATTTGCTAGCTATGTCACAGAAATGCATCCGGATAAGATACTTGTAACCTGTGCTCACCTGAAAATTCCAACTCATATCAACCAATCCATTGCTTCTCTTACCCACAAGGGCAGTGTTGTAGACGTTATCAGGGCCAACCTCGCGGCTTGCCCCTCCGGGCCTATACTTAATCCTACCGGTGAAGTAAGTTTTCTGAGACCCATTACCAATTTTCAGGAAATCATCATCAGGAACCCAAGTCCTCCACAATGTGTCATTAAAAGGAGTAACTTTTCGACCACCAACATTGATTCTGTACACAACTTCCATGGCTTGTTTAGCTAAACCAGTGAATTTCTCAGTTCCATCAGGAAAAACAGAGGTTGCAACGTCAGCAATCAAATCATTAGGCGCAGATATAACTTCAATGGCATTCACGAATGCAAATTTCGAATCTTTACTAGGAATCAACCTAATAACGACCTCTTTGACATTAACCCAAATCAGGTATTCTCTAACCCTAGATTCGTCGTCATCGCCGCTAAAATTCCTAAGCACGACATGACCGTTAACGGTGACGTGAAATTGAGCGTCACTGAGATCAAATTTAGAGGAATTGAGCCGATTGAAATGGAGACGTACCATATGAGTCCCTTTCTCGCGGACGTTGAACTCGTATTTCCCCTGTCGCGCGAAAATCCTAGCGGTCTGGTACATCTGTGGAACGTTCGGAGCTACATCTTCTCCTCGGAGAGCGATTGACC
>WJSH01006977.1:67164-82741 GCA_009757365.2 Lepidium campestre | reverse complement strand
AAAAAAAAAAAAAAAAAAAAAAAAAAAAAAAAAAAAAAAAAAAAAAAAAAAAAAAGTTTACCTGATCCCACCTATCAGGAGTAGGGTATTTATAAACGAAGATGCGATTGATGTCAGAAGGATCAGCGATTCCCCAGTCACATTTAGGAAACCATTCATGGTGTCTGGAATACTCAGTAATGGTTGTGTCTGAATTAGAAGTATGGTTGAATGCATGAGACAGATAAAAGACTCGTGGACGTTGACAATCAGTGTATGAAATGGGACGTGTGTTGAAAGCAACATTAGTGAAGTCTTGTCGTTTGTGCCAATCATTGAAGGTTCGAGTAGGCATAACCATCATTCTTGCAGGCATATAAGTACGTGTGATTTGGACTGTATATCCCCAAGAGACTGACATTGTCCATTGACGACTTGTGTCATAGCATATAGACTGTTGGACAAGACTTGCTGAATCAAGTTTTGCTGGAATCATAAGTCTCTTAATAGCAGTAACTCGGTCTGTTTTGGGGAAGATAGGATCCAATACGTCTAAGTGATGGATTGACACTATTGGCGCCTGTGGATGTACTGATAATAGCCCCAACGCATCCCCGTATATATCGAACTGTCCAAATTCACTTATCAATTTTATTTGACTTAACCAAAACACCAAAACATATTTTACTCGATTACATATAACTACACATAACCCTAGTCAATCACATCAATATATAAATATATAATCAAAGGTTTTAGGCAAAACAACTTTTCAACTAGTCAATTTTTTAATTTACTCCTCAAATGCTAAGACAAATTTTAAGTGATTTAATCTATTGAGATATATATATATATATATATATATATTAACTAACTTTGAGTAAAGACAAATTAATTTTGTTAAAAATAAAGTAACATTCATGAAATAATTCCATGTTAAAAAATGTTATATCACACATTCAGGTCTCGAAAACACCATATCTAGAAGAAATGCATATTTAAAAAAAAAAAAAAACTAAAACCATGATGAATCTCAAAAGAGGAATTGAGTGAGAAATGAACAAAATCACCGAATTTTAGTTTACTTATTCAGATTTTAATTTACGGCTATTTTTCTGGGTAAAACTCCATAAATTAATTAATTAAAAAAAAAAAGAAAAAGAAAAAAAAAGAAGAAGCAAATTAACCTGATGGAATCCAACTTCTTTGGAGAGAGGAACACCAAGCTCAGCCATGCAAGCATGAATCCGATCATCGGAACCATAAAGATCTGAATATCTCTCGATGCAACGATCTTGCATCTTCTCCAACACTTTTGCTAATGGATAACTTATCGCAAAACCTCCTCCTCCATAAGCCATTCCATACGAAAACTGATGCAAATTCTGCAAATGACTCTCCGACGGAGCTCCTATGTAATAAAACTGTTTATGATCATATTTTCTCAAAACCCTCACTAGATTCTCTGTGAAGAACACTGTATCATCGTCTCCCATTACTAACCACCTCACGTTTCTCTCTGCTTCCGTTCCGTTTAACATTCTCACCGTCTCCGATACGATTCTTGTGATCCTGATCGCTGATCTGTGACCGTTACGGTAACGATACTTAAAGATCGATGTGTCTGAGGAGATTTTGATCTGAGGCAAGCCTGACGTTGAAGAAGAAGAAACGGAATCATTGACGGGGTTATCGAGCCAAACGGCGCCGTTCATCCCTCCGTTAGGTTGCCACCATGTTTTGACATATTCTCTTCGATGCTTCCACAGATCTGCGGAGGCTGCGATTCCGAACACAATGTGTTTAATCTCTGTTTGTTCCTCAGATATTTGACCCGACCCGAGTCTGATAACGGGTAAAATGAGAGAGTTTGTGATCTTAGAAGGAGAATACGGGTTTAATAAAGAAATGAAACTGAATGAGTATAAGAGATATGAGACGAAGATCAAGATGATGATGATCGCTGTAAATGAACATGGTGAAGAAGAAGAAGAATAGAAAAGAAATGGTTTATTTGATTTATGATCAAAAGAAAGTGGCTTTTGTTCTTTGTGATTCTTTTCTCCCATTGTTAATTATGGATAACAAATTAGGGTTTTCTCTCCGGAGAAGAAGAAGAAGATCACTCGCCTTTCTTTTCTTTTTATGTTCTTGTTATATCACTTTTTGTTTGGTGAGATTTAAAGCCTTCAAGAAATGGTATGGAACGAATTTCGATTTTCATTTTAACTATATTATATTTTTTAACATTTATTTTAGTACGCAGAGAATCTAAAAAGAAAAACTTAACTTAAATGATGAAAACGTAAAAAAAACAGTTTTCCTTTTATACGTGATGATAATAACTTACATGATAAATGTTTATTTAATTAATTAAATTTTGATGATAATATACAGCATTAACAAGATCTCTCTATCATATTTCCATATGTTAATAATACTCGAAATTAAACACTATTTAGCTGTAATTTTACATAATATATATATAAGTTACTCTCTCATACCCGCAATATAAGGTGGTTTTGAGAAGGGCTTTTCTTACCCGAAGTAGCTGCTTTTTTCGAAAGTTTTGCTTGTTGGTTTTGTCAACTACCTTGTTTTATGCCAAAAGTTTTGACGGAAAACCAGTTTTCAAAACTCCAACCTCCAAGATCTCTTTCGCAAATGGTGTTGAAGGTGAGCTAGTTTCAGATCTATCACAGTGAAGGCTGGTTCCGTAGGAGATTAAGGAGAAAGCTTCAACTTTGTTTAACACTTTAAAGAGTGCAATCTCTAAACTTTTCCACTTTGTGTGGTGAACAAGTCCTCTATCCCACCTGGTGTGGTGAACCTTTCCTCTATCCCACCTCGTGTGGTGAAGTCTCTCTCTTCCTTGGTTGTAGTTTTTGAACCATGGAGATATTTCTCATATTTGGCAATATTTTCAAGGGGGAAAAACTTAACTTATCCCACCTAGTGTGGTGAACAATATCTTTCTTTTTCTCTCACTCTGTTCTACTTAGCCTTAAAAAAGCTAGTGCCTAAAAGATTATGTTCACAAGGAGAAGAAAGTTTTTATCAGAGCGATTTCTGAATAAAAAGAACATGTATTTTACCTGAGATGGCGAGAAGAATACCCTATGCAGATAAAGGGAAAGACATACTACTAGAGAGTTCTGATTCAGAAATCAAACGGGTCAAGGTTCCTGCTTTCGATAATACAACTTTCATCAAAAAGCACAAGTTCACAATTCTGGGTAGAGTGACAAATAGTCGTCAACAGAGGATTTGGTCTCTAATTCTTGTCCTCTCCAACATGTGGAACTCAAGCGAGAGAGCAGTGGGAACTGAGGTTGGACAAGGTCTCTTTTCCTTTTAGTTTTCCACATCTGCAGATATGCAAGCGGTCTTGGACAACCGACCTTATCACTTCTCAAAATGGATGCTTATCCTGGAGAAATGGGAACCTTCCTTGGACCCATCCTTTCCATCTATGATTCTATTCTAGATCCGAGTTCTTGGAATCTTCACAGATCTATCCAATCTTCTCCCTATTTTCAATTTATGCTCTTTTGTTTATGTCCCTCGTTCTGCAAATTCAATAGCAGATGCGTTAGCAAAGAATGCATTAAACGTGGCATTAATGTATTCAACCGAACTCTTTTAATTTATTGAAAAAAAAATAATAATAATAATAATACTCGAAGTTGTCGTATTGGAACATCACTCGACATTATGAAGAATAGAGATGGTAGTAGATACATGTCAACATGATTTATATATGATTAGTAAGTGGAAACAACGTTATTACAATTTGTAGCTATGTATGTGTATGATAAATATCTTCTATTTTTAGTGATTGTTATTTATTATAATCAGATATTTGAATACATTTTGTCCATGAGATGGGTATATTGAAAAGTGTGATTATATACTTAGGTTAAGTAAATTTCATTGTTATTTGTGGAATGAGTGAGTAAAGTACGGGTTGACCTCTTTTTCGATTATGAGCTTGACACCATTACAGATGGAAAATCATGAAAGCGAATCTAACGGTTAGAAAGGAGACACGACTCGTATCAAAAGAATTGTTTAACACTTTGAATATATGATTGGGAAATGAATAAATTGTCGGCCGGACGTGGCTGACATCTGAATAAATTGAGATGCATGCTTGTCCTTACATAGAGCTTTTGTATAAAGGTACGTGTAGATCTATTACTTGCACCCCAAATCTATATAATATAATACGATCTTAACAATACTTATGATTTTTCAAAATTCGAGCAATGTATATGTTTTGCATTATTGATCTCTTTTTTATGATTGTTGAATAGTAATGACATGCACGCTGTGGGAATTTTTCCAGCTTATATTTCAATGAAAAGGAATGAGTAAATTAATATTTTTGCTCATGTACTAGTAGCCAACAACTAGCTATTTTGTTGATTTACTTTTTACGGTTAGTTAAAATTTTATATACATTTTAACGGTTTTATTAACAAAAATACGATCAATTTATGTAGAAACATCAAATTAAATTAAATTAAATTTGGTATGTACAGTAATTCGAATTTTATATTTGTATGGATATCCTTGAGTATGGTCAAATAAAATCATGGAAACAACAAATAAATAGCCCAAATAGAAGTGCGTAGGAGAAATAAATATGAACCAATTAGATATGTTAAGGCCCAAATAAAGGCCCATAAGTTGATCCGATGCAAGAGTCATACTTGACGAAAGAAATCGTGTGTTTCTTCTTCTTCTTCTTCTTCTTTTTTCCCTCTTTGCCAAGCAAAATATAGATACAAATCCATATTTCCAGCTAGAATTTTGGAGTCATTCATAGTCTCAACTCTCAAGAATCTAGTTATCATCAAGTCTCTCCAGGTAAGAGATAAGTCCGTGTATTCGTCTTTCCAAATTCTCAAGCATTTAAAACCCATCTTTGACTTCAATTTGATCTCTTCTGCGATAACTCTATACTCTGCTAAGCTCTTTATTGGTGAATTGGGTTTTTGTTTTGACCCACTCAAATGAAGAGAAAATTCTTCCTTTCGAGGATTTTAGAATTTGATTAATCTGTCTTCACCCTTTCTCTCATGGAAAATGTGTTTGGTACTCTGCAGATCAAGACTCGTGCGGCTAATGTTCAATGGCCGGCGTTCTAAAGTCGCTTTACAGATCACTAAATGTGTCTATTAAACCACATGCCGCTCAGTTTCGCAGACCTTTGTCAAGACTAGCTGAATGTGCTGATTTTCGACCAGCAAAATCGTCTTTTTTGTTTTCTGGTTTCCACAAGAATGAGCCTTCTTACGCTTCTTTCAATCTTCTAAAATCTCATGCCAGGGCCATTGGTTCCGCATATTCTCTTGATGGAGTGTCTCACGAAGCAAAAGCTTCCCCCTCGATTATCTCCTTTTCATCCAATTTGCGCCTGCATAATGCCAATCCTTTCATTTACTCGATCCCTTTATCAGGTCATTCATCTTATGCTCGGGCTTTCAGCTCGAAATCTGATAGTCTCGGTAGTATTGTAGCCCCTGGTGCCACTGGCACTGGTGGTGATGGGAATGACATTGACTGGGTTGAGAAGGCCAAAGATGTGTTGCATACTAGTGTAGATGCTGTTACTGAGACTGCAAGGAAAGCTAAAGAAGCCTCTGATGAGTTGAGCCCTCATGTGCAACAGTTGTTAGACTCAAATCCATATCTTAAAGAAGTGATAGTTCCCGTCAGTCTCACTATGACTGGTACTTTGTTTGCTTGGGTAGTGCTGCCTAAGGTTTTGAGGAGGTTTCACACCTATGCAACGCAAAGTTCGGCTGCTTTGCTTCCCGGAGGCTTCTCAATCGATGATGTTCCATATGAGAAAAGTTTTTGGGGAGCTTTGGAGGATCCAGCACGTTACTTAGTTACTTTTATAGCTTTTGCACAAATGTGAGTTGCTATAACTTCTATCTAAAAATAATGTTGTGGAACATAAATTGAATGATGATTGTGATATGCTGCAGTGCCGCTATGGTGGCGCCAACAACTATAGCTTCTCAATACCTTTCCCCGGCATTGAGGGGAATGGTCATCCTCTCACTTGTGTGGTTCCTACATCGGTGGAAGACCAATGTGATTACCAGAATGTTGTCTACTAAGAGTTTTGCTGGACTAGACAGAGAGAAGATATTGACTTTAGACAAAGTATCGTCAGTTGGTCTCTTTGCAATCGGTTTGATGGCATCAGCTGAAGCCTGTGGGGTTGCTGTTCAATCTATCTTGACAGTTGGTGGAGTTGGAGGTGTGTATTGTTCTCCTTTCAAATTAGTTGTTTTGCTAGGATTCAACAGAAAGGAAGGCCTCTAGAGGGCCACCACAAGCATGTAATCATATCTTTTGTGTGGTTGCTAGCATTGTGTTGATGTCTTACTGACTATTTTCTCATAACGCATTAATTTTGTTATGCGTTATCCAGGAGTGGCCACTGCTTTTGCTGCCAGAGATATCCTTAGTAATGTGCTGAGTGGTCTATCTATGCAATTTTCAAGGCCTTTCTCTATAGGAGATTCAATCAAAGTTAGTTGAACTTGAAATCTTTTGTGTTACCTTTATATTTCCCAGAGCAAGCAAATCTATTGGCTATTTCTCACTCATATTTTCTTTACTTTTCAGGCTGGATCTGTAGAAGGCCAAGTTGTTGAGATGGGACTTACAACAACATCTTTGCTGAACGCCGAAAAGTTTCCAGTTTTGGTACCTAATTCATTGTTCTCTAGTCAGGTTAGTTTATCTAGTTTGCAACTTCATCTTGCAGAACTTATGCTCTCACTTTCAGAAATTCCCACTTAAAAGCATCTGTAAATGTTGGCAGCCATCTAATTTGTTGAGTTTTATTGCTTTACATTCTCATGGAGGGAAATCAGAACGACACTGAAGTATAATAATATATATACAGGTGATTGTGAATAAGTCACGCGCTCAGTGGCGAGCCATAGCATCCAAGATCCCACTGATGATTGATGACTTGGATAAGATTCCTGAAATATCAAATGAAATTAAGGAAACGTTGAGGTCAAACACAAAAGTTTACTTAGGGAAAGAAGCTCCTTACTGTTACTTATCTCGAGTGGAAAAATCTTTCGCTGAACTTACCATTGGGTGCAATCTCAAATACATGGTACCATCTCTTTCTTTCTTTAGTCTCTTTAAATGTTTTTTTTTTCTTTGCCGTCAAATCTGGACGAAGTTATGAACTTTATGGGATTTTTTCTTTGTCTCAGGGAAAAGACGAACTATACACAACACAACAAGAGGTTCTTCTTGAGTCGGTTAAGATCATAAAGAAGCATGGTGCTTCACTGGGTACCACCTGGGACAATTCTTCGTTTTGAGTGATCTTTTGGTACATATATTAAGAATATTAATCCGGAAGCTTTTTTTGCTAAATGAATCCAGAAATATATGGTTTTCAGTAATTACAGAAAATCGTGATGATCTTTAAGGTTTCAAGAGAAAAATTATCTAAAGTCTGGCGCTTTAGAGTACAAATTTTGCAATTCTTCTTCTCCTAAAGCCGTCTACAGATATTTAACTTTCATGGAACCAGAATATCATTATTTTGTCAGGCTCAATAACTCAATGTACGATTTTTCCACCATGACCGAGCAAGAAGAACCTTCCTTTTGGGAAGATATATGAATCACAATCTGACCGGAACCATTGTCGTCGCAATTTGTTTGTTTTAAGAATTTGTGTAACAGTATTATTTGCACATTTCAACTCCATATTTAGCTCATTTATCCTATAATTCCCCTAAGCGGTAAGTTACATAAAAAAAATGATATTAGCTGACAAAACTTGGCCAAATCATATAATGACACATACATCAGACATGGCAATGAAGCTTCAGGTATCATTGACAAGCTTTGGCCTGGCCGTTTTGGGATCAATTTCAACTCTGAGACCAATTTCACGGAGTTGAGGCACATCCACAGAGCCTTGAACCTCCAACGCCGCAACTGCTTTCTGGTTTTCCTGATTCCCTTCCAGCAGATTTCTCACACACCACAAGCCCCATTCTCTTAGGAATAGGTTCTCATCGTCCGTTACACACTGCTGCAACATTAGGAAGAGCCCATCTCTCTCCCTGATCTCATCTTGTACCTCTTTCCTTCTGTACACACAGTTTCCAATCACAGACACAATATCTCTCCTGAATCCTCTGTAAGGACAAGGCTTTAAAGAAGAAGAAGTAGGACTCTGATTTTGAGCCTTCTTTATTGTTGTTGGGGGCTCAAGTTTGCGAAGCAGATCAAGGAGGAGCTCGATTATTCCAGAGTACAAGAGCAATTCAACAGTATCACCTGAATCCTTGTTGTCCTTCTTGAGTTCTTCAAGGCTTCCTCCGGCACAAGCGTCTCTTATTATTACAAGAGAGTAGCCCATTACGTCGATAATAGTTGAACCCGTTGGAAGCTCGGATCTTTCACCCGAAACAAAATCAAAAACGCCAACAGATTGCTTGAATAATTTCAGAACCGATAAAGTAGCAACCTTGGGGATTGACACTTGTCCTATCCGCTCATTTGCAATATCAGACAACATCCTCAGAAGAAAGGCTTGCTCTGATGTAAATATCTCATTTTCGGCATCCCTGTTAGCTAGTTCGGAGACGAGCTGAGGAAAGTAACCGTCTTCAACACAGATTCTCGAAACCAGTAACTTTAGCCAATAATCCTCCACAGACCCAACTACAAACAAACAGTAACAAGACTTGGTTTTTAATCAGACAGAAGGAAAACAAATCAACTTAGGTGGTTCAGATAAGATAAATTCACGAATATCAGAGCAGATTACGTTAGTCTCTAATGCTTACTGAGGTTTGATAAGGGGATGAAGAGTTACCGGAAGATGAGGTCCGTAATGTTTCAGCAATGATGGTGAGCCCTTCATTGCTGCAAAGCTGAGAAGCAAGATCCGAGCTTCCATCCAAGCAAGCATACAAAATCATGCACAGCGGATCACAGGTTTCTCGCCTCCTAATCTTAGCAATTGATAAGAACCTCTCCGGGAAAAAGCGAAGCCACACATCTCTCTGACGTTTCTCTCCGAACAAGACAACGTTAGCCAAAACCTGCAACCCGAATCGAACAGTCTCAAAATCAGTTATTTTCTCTGCAATCGCGGAATCCAGCACGTCGGAGACGAGAACAGAGCCGTCATGGTCCACGAAAGAGTTTTGATTCGAAAGATCGCCGGCGCAGAGGTTTCGGAGGACCTTGAGAGAGAGATTCAGATAATTTCGTGAAGACGGATAGGGAAGAAGCTGAAGAAGACGGAGGATACACGGAAGGATGGACCTGGAAGCGAGATCAGAGCGGCCTGAATCAGTCCTGGAAGCCTCTAGAAGATACTTCAAGCAATCTTCGAGAGAGTATGATAAATCGGAAGCATGGAGCAGCGGCTGAATCACTTCTTCGGGTAGAGAAACCTCCATTGATGTCGACAGAGAAGCTCAAGAAAACGCACATCCAGTGAGTTTTGAGGGATTTTTCAGGGAAGGACAGGGGTAATATTGTAAATAATATTAATGTTTGGCGTTATGGGCCCATATATTCTAGTATGGGCTTAGTAAATCAACTAATGCGTTGACAACTCAACATCCACCGCCTTACTCACCGTCGTTCGTAGCCACGACGTAAATGAGTATTTGGCCAAAATAATCAGATGACGTGTGTTCGTAAAATCAATCAGAATTATATTTCAATCGAATTCTAAAAATCTCCTAACTCCATTTGAACAAGAAATCATTAATTCGGTGAATACGATAAAGCATATTTAGAGTTTATGTGAATCAAAATAGGAACTTGGTTTCCAGAATCGTAGACTTTCAATTCATAGGAAAAGTAACTTACACGGAGGAAAACTGGGTTTAGTTTGGATCTTTTTATAAAAAATTATTGTGTAGAAATCGAATTTAAAATAATTTCAAATGCAATGAAATCCATTCTTAATGGTTAAATCTCATGTAATTCATTAAAATCCACTAAAAACCCATATATGCAAATCTACTCAAATCTGTCATACAGTTCAGTCATACGGACTCAAGAGTGTAACGAACATTAAAGATAAACTAAGATTTTTAGCTTAAATGTTCAAGTATAACAAACTGTAAAATTATCGAAAATCACATAGGAAAATCACATATTTAAATTTAGAAAATAATGCAAGATTTTTTGGAAAATTAAATAATTAAATATGACCTAATCAATAGGATTAGTAAAAAAAATTTTGATCGATCCAAATCATTGGTTAATTTTAATTTATAATTTATAACACGTAAATTGAAGAAATTATCTCCGCTTTAATTTAATATATAAGGATGTTTTTATTTTTGTTAAAAGTTTCAATAAATTCTTTTATTTCATTCGGAAGAAGGGGTGTAGATAACAATGGGGCTCCGAACAGAGTGACGTGTGCTCTTCCAGACGAGTGATCCCGACACCATCTTTCCAGGAGTCATTTTTTTGGCCGTCACCTCCACTTTGAAGCTCCTCATCTGTGAAACTTTTGTAAAAGACAAACTTTGTGGCTCCACCGTGATTTCAACTCCTTCAGGTGCTCTAACGATAGCCTTGTAGACGGACGAGGGTGGTCCGACGTTGGTGACTCTCCGCCTGAACACAGTAGTGGTCGACGTTCTGCCAGATGTCAAAGTGAGTTGGATGGTTGGGTAGTTAAGGGAATCACGGCCGAGTCCAGGAACAATAGAAGAGCAGTTAAGAGAGCGTGAGCCGACCAATGGAGCCAGAGTGGTGGCGTTGTAGCCTTCACGGCACAAAAACTGAACATAGGAGATGTCATCCATGTCATAGACTAAGCCAGGACTCGCAGCTCGCCTTGGGTTAATCTGGCCTCCTCCATAGGCAAACTCTGCGTCCTTGTTGACTTTCTTGCTTATTGGTTTCGCTGCCAAAAACAAAATGAGTTTATTGGAAACAGAATGAAATACATGGTGTAACTAACTGCTTTGACAGTCAGTGAAGAGAAGGAAACCAGAGGTAATGATGGCAGATTTGATGGCAGCAGGAGTCCAATCAGGATGAAAAGACTTGACGTAAGCAGCAACACCAGCAGCATGAGGGCAAGACATTGAGGTTCCAGAGAGGATGGTGAATTTTGAGAACTGAGTGTCACCATCTAACCCTGTCAGTGATCTCTTAAGAGTAAAAGCCGCCAATATATCAATCCCAGGTGCAGCGATATCAGGCTACATTATATCCACAAAAATCGTTATTAAAAACAAATGGCCTAGTAGAAACATCATAGAAACAGAGAGTGATAAGATGATATGTATATATAACCTTAAGGAGGCGTGTTGATCCAGGATTGGGACCTCTTGATGAAAAAGAAGCAACAAAGGGAGCAGGAATTGTCACTTGGCGGGTTCTCTGAATCACAGCCGATGGTGAGGTAGAGGAGTTGATATATTTGTAGATGACATCGCCAATGGAGGTATTAACAGAGGTGGCTGGTGCCATGTAAATCTGAGCATTATCAAGATAAAGATCACTGACTATGATCGCACCAGCGCCTCCATACTTTTTAACAGTTGACTCCGCACCACTCCCTCCCATTTGACACAATATTACTTTTCCTTTCACCTTCTTTGCGTCCATATAATCAGAGAAGCAATACCTTATTTTGTTCATCATCAACAACACTATCAGTCCACATATTTATAGCTTTTCATTTCTTTAATTAACAATTATTTCATCAAAAGTTGTCAACTTTACAAAATGTCACGTACTTGGCCAAGTACTTTTCGTCTTTCTTCTTCGCTGCATCAGCTCCACTTACAAGCGGGTATGATTTTGCTTTTGGGTTGAACATGCTTATTCCCATTCCCTGTTAACAAAATAATAATAAACCAAACATGATTTGGAATTTATTTCGATTTAGCAAACTTAATTAAGAAGAAGAATGATTTTTATTTATTAGATTTGCTTACTGAGAATGATTTCCCGTTGCCGAGATCTATCTTGCTCTTGAAACTCCGATCGATCCCGCTTGCCGCAACTGTTAATATCCACGGCTCGTGGTTCGTTACAGTGCCTGAACTCGGTCCGTCGTTCCCGGCCGACGCCACCGTCAAGATCCCTTTCCTCATCGCGTGAAACGACCCCACAGATATCGAATCGGAAGAGTAATCAGGGACTGGACCACCGATTGAGATGGATATTATGTCTACGCCGTCATTAATCGCTGCTTCGAATCCGGCGAGGATGTCCATATCCGCACAGCCGGATCCCGCCCAACACACCTTGTAGATCGCCAACCTCGCTGACGGAACCGCCCCACGGGCCGTGCCGTTTGCAATACCATAGAGACTTGCGTTTGCAACTAAAACGCCAGCTGCGGTCGATGAAGTATGCGTTCCATGGCCTTCGATATCTATGGGTGATCGGATTTCGCCGCTAGGGACGTTGCCGTCGTGCCTGAAGTACTTGGCGCCGATTATTTTGCTGTTAAAGTTTGACTGATTCAAATTAATATTTCAAATTTTACAATACGTACCCTTATATTTAACGTATTATTTTCATAAACTCCCTAAACTATTAAAATTGATTATTCAACTTCTTTTTGTTCTTTCTTTTTTTTTAAAAAAAAAATCTTTTTCATAAAAACAATCCTAATTCCTTTAAAAATGATTTCATAATTCCTTAAATTGGTTTCGGTAATTTTGAAGGAATCTTGATCAAAAATATTCTTTTTTTTTTTTCTCTCTATATATCAATTTATTTTCCATATGTAAGCTCTCTTAATTCCTAACTAGCATATATTTGGTTTCTTAAATGATCTTTTCAATATATTTGTATCACAAAAACTTTTTTGCTTAAGTAATCGTCTCTTGTTCCTTTTTTTTTTTGTTTTGGTAATAATTCACATTATACAAATAAAAAATGAATAGAGTAGAAATAATGGAATAAAAAAAAATGTACTTGTTGCATCCGGTGAAATTTTTAAAAGGTCCACAAGATCCTTTCCATTTAGTCGGGGGAGGACCTAGACCATGGTCTTGGAAACTCTCAGACTCTGGTGTTATTCCTGATTTGTAACATCATAATTATCAGAAACATTAAATCATGCAAATTCATGCAGAATATATATATATATATATATATATATATGATGAAATTCATGAGTACCTGTATCAAGAACACCAATAATAACATCTCTCTCTGCTTGAAGATGTCTTTTTGCTGTCAATGGAAGTCCAACGAAATCCCATGATTTTGTTGTGTGAAGTTTCCGATATTGGTTTCTGAACACACCAAGAACTTCTTCCATCTCCATCATCTTCTTAGCTTCATGTGGAGAAAGCTTGGCAGCAAAAGCATTGAAGGCTTTAGTGTAACTATATACCTTTCTTTCCTTTGCTTCTTCTTTGCTGTTAATTAGTTTCTCACCATACAACAATTATTTGCATGCATATATATTAATTTTATTAACCAACTAATTAAGCCAAGTACATATACCTTATATTCAAAGACGAGAGAAGATTGATGTGTGTGTTGATAGCTTCATCTGTATTATCCGGTCGATTTCCCAAATATATGATATAGAAATCCTTTGTAATTAAGAGTAAATTATCGTTTAATTTGCAACTTAAAAATGGTTGTTCATTACAATGACAAAATATAAAGAAAATGTAGTACCTTATTAACATGTTCATCTGAGGTTGAAGCATATCTTGGTGATATCAAAAGAAGAATAACAAGAACAAGAACACGATAATGATATTTTTTATGACATGAACATTTTGAGCTTCCCATCACAATTTAGGTTTGGCTTTTGTGTTTATGAGAAGATGCCACTTTCTCCTCTATTAATAGACAATAAGAAATACCTTTTGGGTTTGGACGTTAATAAGATTACTTAATTATGATAAGTAATTAAATGTTCAAACATATTTATAATATTAATTAGTTCGTATAGTGTCTTAGAAGGGAAAGAGTAGTCACTTGATGATATTTCTAATTCTTTCTACTTTGGTGATATATATAATACATTATACATATCTATATGTATACTTCTATATATTATATATATGCAGATAAGAATTTATGAATAATAGTTTTTATAATAAGGAAATTTTGATTACTTGAATTGGAATTTAAGCAATTTAGTTTTTACCATAGAAACTCTCTTAGTAATTAGCTTTAAAGTTTTCCAATGCTCATATATTGTTTTGTAAGGCTCTTATTTTCTCCGAATGTTTTCTCTTTAAATATTAAATTAATATTCACTTTATAATTGGCATTCTTATTCACATTCAAAAGCCTAATTACTTTATAACAATTCAAACACTTGTGTAATTTACAAAGATTTTTATTAAATTCAACACAAGCATTGAATCTATCATTTAAAAAAGTAAAACTCATTAGAGACAAAGTTAAAAAAATGTAAACAGATTCGGCAAAAAAACACATGAATAATATATATTATAAATTTTAAATATAATGCATGACCTTGATGACTCCTTTTATTTCAAATTTCTTTCTTTGTAATGAGTTATTGGAACCCAAAAATGAAATGTGGAAATTGAATTAAAAGGAGTGGTCTAGGTTATGCATAACATTTATATTTATCCATGAGTCTTTATAAAACTCTATATTAATTAAGACGTCTCTAGTAACAATGCAATACAAGTAGAGTCTTGGATATACTGAGTGAGCCTAGATCAGTCTGATCCACCGAACAAATTACTATATTAATTGCATGGTTCGAGAAAGTAAAATAAATATAAATCCAATTAATGGTAAATGAGATCGAGTTCTTTATATATTAACATTCTATCATACAATTTAATTAAATACCAATTCAACCAAGTATAAATATTACAAAGGAGAAACATATCGCTAACTATATAAATATATATCTCTTAATTAATTAAGGTCCAAAGTTAACCAACATTTTAGATATAACATCATCATTCTCGTTTTAGCACTGTTGAGGCAGAACCACTGGTTCCCGGCGATGGCTGAGCAACCATTTCCCCGCCGTGGAGAAACTCACGTGCAAGAGCTTGGAGCTCACCGCCTCCGGATCCACCCATATTGGATGATGAAGGGACGCCGAAGATATGATCAGACGGTCGTGGTTGTTGCTGCATGGCCCACGTGGAGGACATCGGCTCGAATATGGAGGAGAGATCATACACCGACGAAGATATTGTTGGGAGGTCCGATATGGAAAGAGGCGGCGGAGATCCAGAAGAAGACACCGGAGCTGGTGGTGGTTGTGGCAGCTCTAGAGTTGCTAAGTGTGCTTGTAGATATGATATTTCTGTTTGCAAACTTACCACCTGTTTTTTATTTTTTTTAATAGAAGTAAAAATTGATAATAATGCCAATAAAAATCTTAAAGAGAGATCAGAATCTAAATAATGATATTTACAGCAATTTTTAATAATTAAAAGAGTTTCCTAATTCGATGAAATGTTAATATAACTATGCCAAAAACACACGCGCCAGGAGTAACTGATCAATCAAGACCACAGATTTAGAAAAATATACACAGAATAAAACAATCTAATTATAACACACAAAGACATTATAAA
>WJSH01006977.1:29888-66331 GCA_009757365.2 Lepidium campestre | reverse complement strand
ATATTCTTTACTAGCTAATTCGTGATTAGGGTTTTAATAATTTCATGGAGATTAATTAGAAAGAAAAAAAAAAAAAGAGAAAAGGGAACGTTTTGGGAGAGAAGAAGGAGGAGATGAGACGTAAACAAAACTAGGGCTTTGGTTGTTGGAAATTGTTAATATTTTTTTTTTTATTTCTTCAACTCGCCTCCCATAAATACATTATTACACATTATTGTAGTTGGTTTTTAGTAGTAGATATAAATAAATATGTAAATAGTCTTATTATTACCAAAAAACAAATACTAAAAAAAAAGACTTCAAAGCGACGCGATGGAGCATACTTGTCTCGTCTTAAAGCTCTTTGCGTGAAGCAAAACATTCCAATTTATCTCTCAAACTTCTTCATTCATTCATTTATCTTTCGACTTCTGCTTTACTTTTATTTTTCTTACATTTGATCGGTCCATTCGACTACATCTTTTGCTATATATATGTTACGTTATATATTTTATAATGTGCGAGATTACTTTTACAAACTAATAGTTATATTAATTTTGCAATCTACTACAATTAACAAATTCCTTTTATAAACTATAATTTATATAAAAATGAGCTTATAATTAAATCCAAATATTTTGTCAACCTTTTTTTTGGTCCAACGACAACTTTATTTTAGAAATGTAACGTTCATCGTCATGCCTTATTTTATATTTATAAAACATGTATCTTATCAGCATTTGGCAACATATCCAAAAAAATGCCAACACAATATCTTTCCGTCTGAGTCTCAGAATACTAACGATACGGTGATGATTATATGCTAAAACTATTTAAGTATAATAATAACACGTACAGAGGGATTAAGTTGATGAACGCAATCTAAACTCTTTTCTTTTTTTTTGTAAAAATATTAAAATTTTATATTATTTTTGTTTTTTTAACAAGGCGTTACAAAGGTTGAAAAAAAAAACCAGACGTTACAAAGATATATAAGTAATACAGAAAATCGAAAAACTACAAACAAACAAACGATAAATAATAACAATCGGCAAGAGCCAATAGATGACAAATACAAATAAAACACGAAAAGATAGAAACGGTAATTGTATAGGAAAAAAAAAGAAAAAACGAATCCAAAAAAAAATCAAAAATATGGTATATAAAAAAATTGCCACGAACAATTAACCTTGAAATTTGAATCAATCAAAACATAGAAATTCTTTTAAAGATGAAATATGCTGAAGACTGGTAAACAAAGAAGAATTGGTGAAGGAAGCTTGTTACTAAAAATATTTGATTAGGGTAGAAATTAGGAAAATTCCATCACTGGATTTCATAAATATATAGAAAGTTTAAAAATGACAAGATACTATATGCAAAATCCGCAATGCCGAATCAAAGATTACATTATAAAGAACTTTAAAAGTGAGAAAAACACACACGTGTATGCATAGCATATATCATGATGATCAAAAAAAGGAAAGAAAAGAAAGATTACGAGGGTCGTCCAATCATCACCAATTGTATATGTAGAGCAAAGTAAAAAACCGGACATTCGAATCCAAAGGTAATTGGTTGGTTCAGAAGAACCGGAAAGAGAAGAACCGTATGTAAGTTGGCGACATGTGAAGTCAAGAGAGACCCAATGAATGTAAGTGTAACCGCTCTGTTCAACTTTTGCTGACGAACCCAATGGCGCGTGGCTTCTATTTCTTATGTAACGCTCCATTTTTTCATCTCTTCTATTTTGACAACTATTTTGTCATACTACACCTTCATTTTTTATAGTCTTAATCTCATTTAACGTTAGCTCACCATTTAAGATTCAGAAACAGGGCCTTTTAACTTATAGAAGAAAGGCCCGATCGATTAACGTTTGAAAAAGCCCAATTTAGAGAAAGGAAGAAAGAAGAAAGCAGCATCTTGTCAAACAGAAACATTACGTGACAGTGACTGACTGAGGTTGTACTTGCGGCTAAGCAAACAGTGATCACTGTCATGTCTGTTTCTGACTATACGACTTGTAGAAACAAGCAAGCAAGCAATATACACATCTCTCAAATCAAATTTCTTTTAAAGGTGAAATACATTTACATAATTCGTATTTATGTATAAAGAAAGATACGAAACACACACGTGCGATTCCTCTCCGCACGTCAGCAAAAGCAGCTTAAGTGTGTTTGCTTCACGCAAGTGGTTTCACTTTGTCCTTTGTCATATAATTGGTGGGTACGTATATTTATATTCTAATCCACATTCTTTCTTTGTCCTTGCTTTCAAGCTTTACGATTCATTCTCCTTACTATGTGTGTTACTCATATCATATGATAAGTCTCGTTAACATCAGATTTTTATTGAATCCACCAAGTCATTAACTAACTGGTTCCGTAGTTTCAAGGCATAGTGCAATAGTTATAGATTTATACTAGTAGTAAACACAAAGAAAAATCAATAATGATCTGATATTTTGTTTCAATCTGTCTTAAGGCTTTGAATGGTGGATAGCCTATTTGCAGATTAAATACAGATGGACCCATCTGCATATTTAATTTTTATTCACATATTTTTTTACAAGATAAAAAAAGTAATAAAATATTATTTGATTTGCTTACAGATTAGAAAAGATATAAAAAAAGACATCATGCCTTTGTTTCTTAAACTTTTTTTGTTAGTTTTTTCCTAAGCTTTAATATTCGTTTAAATTCTGATTTGTCTATATTTACAACTTACAAGTATAATTTTTATGACAAAGAGGTTGCGGTCAAGTGGTAGGAGACAAATTTGAGACTTTAAAGAGTTTGCAGGTTCGATTTCCATACTATGCGAAACTAACACACAATTTCTTAGTCACCCTTACACGGATATGAGCTCATGCTTTCGGTATATTTGAATACTCGGAGGTGAGAGTCTATCCGTGGGCTGCACCATCCCCATGAGAATAGTCCAAGCCATTCTCATAAGGCTTCGGAACTCCTGAGTTACAAAAAAAAAAAAGTATAATTTTTCGTTAAGTCTTATGCTATATGCTTAATGTAGAGTTTCTCTTCTACATCATTAGTTTCATATTATTTGAATAAAATCTAAAAATTTCGACAAAGCAATTTTTTTAAAAAAAAATAAAAAAATTTACTTCTACACACAAGTTTATACTAACCTATTTATCAACCAAAATCATCTCAATTGATTAAAATGATATTCATACTCTCATAATTTACACCTTAATTTTGTAGTGATCTAAAGCTGGATTTATTTCTTCGGTAAAAACAAATGGATTAGGTAAATTCTTAATAGTCGAAATTACAAAACAAAACAAAAATAAACGAAAGATTGTGTGAAGAAAGAAAAACAACAAATTAAGGAATATTTGTGGTGAAGGAAAAATTTATGATAGATTGAGAATTATTTATGTTTCCTTTATATAGTGTTCAATTATGAATATAAATTATTAAAAAATTTAAAGATTATGATAACTATGAAATATATGTAGTTATCTTTAACTCATTAAAAATTAAATAAATGAAAATAGTATAGACTCAAAACAAACAAAAAACAAATATTTTCTTATCTAATTTTTGGATCATTTTTAAACTTAAGAGATTTAAAAAAAAATCACTTCTCTAATAATAACATTCGATTAAGTTTTTAAATTTACCATTAAACTCTTCTTATTTTAAAATATCAAGTATAATCTTTAAATAAATTTAAAGTATTTATTGAATATATTCATGAATAATTTTTATACTAAGCTGTTCGTCGATCAAAACCATCTCAATTGATTTGAATTACCTTTATAGTCTCATAATTTTCACCCTGATTTTGTAGCGATCTAATATTTGGTTGATTTCTCTTATGAAAACAAATAAAATAGGTAAGTTCTTCACGGTCGACATGGTAAAAGAAAGAAAAATAAACAAAGTACTTTGTAACAAAATAAAAAATACAAATTTAATAAATTTTTGTGGTGAATGAGAGTTTATGATGATTTGAGAATTAATTATGTTTATTTTATATAGAAAATGATATAATATTCAAATAGGAATATGATTTATTAAAGATTATGATATGTATGAAATATTTGTAATTATCTTTGTCTCATTAAAATTTAATATAATATTAAATTAAAATAAATATTTTACTTAACTAGTTTTCAGATAATTTTAAAATTTAAGAAAACATTATATCTCTTTAAAAATAAAAAATATTAAATTTAATTACGAATTTATTTTATATAAATGTAAAATTCCTATTTTGTAGGTATTTTATCTAATTATCTATATTATAAAAATAAAGTTATTTAAATATAAAAATAAATTAAGTTTTAATATTAAAGGCAACTTTATAATTAGTTATGTTTAAATTGAATATAATATTGATACATATAATTTTTTTGAAAAAATGACTTCTCCAATAATATATAAGATACTTAGTCACCAAAAGCAAGACATGATTTTCTACCCTGACACGATCTTCTATGCTTCACATTAACTTAAAAACATTAATAATTGGTACACAAACACACACTCTCTCTCTCGCTCTCTAAAATCTCTTTGGATTTAGATATATAATTGACCGACGACGACGCGTTACGTTTTGAGAGCTAGCTGGAAAGATGAGCGGAAGTACAAGCGGCGGTGGAGGCCCATGTGGCGCATGCAAGTTTCTTCGGCGGAAATGCGTGGCGGAATGTGTATTCGCTCCCTACTTTGACTCGGAGCAAGGATCGGCCCATTTCGCGGCGGTTCACAAGGTATTTGGGGCGAGTAACGCCTCGAAGCTCCTGACAATGATTCCGGCGAGCCAAAGAATGGAGGCCGTCGTTACGCTTACTTACGAAGCATTGGCTAGGCTTCGCGATCCCATCTACGGATGCGTTGCTTACATCTTCGCCCTTCAACACCAGGTACTATATATACTCTCAAGTCTCACCACATATATATGTGTTTGATGATGTATATACATTGAAAGATGTTTTACATGCATGCGTGTATTATATTTATATACATCAAAACCAAAAATATAGTTTTATTAATGTTGAAAATTGCGAATGCTAGTATTTGAAATTTTAGTAAGCGCCAAAGTTGAAAATAAATGAAAAATAGTTGGTAAACTTGTGTGTTCCCAAGGGCTCGTTTGTCGAAAACAGAGTTAAAGAAAGTCAAATTGTTAATCTTTCTACTTTATCTTCCGAATATTATTATGGGTTGAACAAAACAGTATGGAAATTGTCTACCAAAAAACAAATAAATCCATTGATTTTTTTTTTTTTTTAATTGTAATTATGCGGTAGTCCAAATCTTTGAGTTGAATATATGGTAGTGAAAAGAAAAGAAAAAAGACAATGATTTACAATAGTATGTAAACTAATGTTATAGTTAAACACACGTAAATATACGAACGAGCAGGTGATGAGTCTGCAGGCGGAGCTAGCTTACGTAGAAACTCATCTCTCAATGTTACAACAACGCCCTCATCCGGAAGAAGCCTCTTCATCAAATGCATCTGTGGATAATAAGAAGAACGTGTCTTCTACGACGTCGTTACAAATTGATCGTATGTCACAACAGGCAGAAGAAGATTCAACAGATCTGAGCAGATTGTTTGGTGTAGAAGATCCAGTTGAGGAGGAAGGTGATCTCAACGCCCTTGCCCGTCACTACCTCTCTATGTTAAATCCAGGTTCTGCTTCTTTTGTACAATAAGCCCACTGGCCTGTCTTTTCTTTATTGAAATCATCTATAATTTAACAAAATTGCGTTGATAAATTATACTACTATTCTATTGGAAGAAGTGCTTAAATTGTCCATTATTTTGTACCAATTTAACTTTAGATTACATAATTCTTGTTCTTGAGTATAATAAAATTTGCAGTGGATCGGATTCAGAAAAGGAAAAATATACTCACATCTTCCCTCTCTCACGCAAGACGTCGACATGACACCCTTTGTCTTGTCTTCTTTTCTTTTGTTCCAAGTAAAAGAAGTATTTGGGTCCAATTATGAGAAGTGCAGCGTGGGTGAGCTAGGCCCAACATATTTAAGGCCCAAAAGATGAATGTTAAATGGTGTGAATTAACAGAACAACCATCCTCTTTTGTCTTTTTGCTTGCAGAGGGTGGGATCAGTATCATTCACTTGTCTTCTTGTTATAGTATTTGAATGAATTAGTATAATAATAAAAAATGGTAAAGTTAGAGTGGAGACCTCGAGAATAGAACTTGAATTGAGGAGTATGTTGACACGTAATGATGAACCACAACCTTTTTCATGTGCCCTGATCCTCTTCAGATTCGCATTTATTCTGTTTTTACATTCACAAACTTTAGGACTTTGACCTATTTGACTCTTTCTTTCTTTTCTTTTATCAAATATTTATGTGTTTGTTGATTACCTTTCATACCAAACATGTGTGACCAGTCGAAATCTCATCTATAATGTTTTTTTTTTCATTACTTAAATGAGGGTAAATTGGAAATATGAGATTATTGGAAAGATAGCTGTGAGAGAAGCATTACTTGACATTTGCATACAAATAAATAAATAAATAAATAAATGATAATTGATTTTTGTAATGTAGTTGCAATAAATTTTATATAAAAAAAAAGAGTGAGAGGAGTCAAAAGGAGACAGAAGGCAGAGGAGGTCAAAGGGGATTGTTTGTTAGTCTGACTGATTGTCACTTTGTTACCTGTCACCTACCAATTGCATTCCTTCATTTCCTTCTCTCTCTCTGTATTGCTAAAACATAATATTTGTTTGTATTTATTTCTATAATTCTACCAAAAATATATAAGGAGGTATTAATGTAAACCAAAAATGACTAAAATTTACGCAAACTTGACTTCATTCTCTTTTACATTTTGAATTTTCAATCCGGACGTCAAATTATTATCAACTAATTAATATTCACTGTCGGTCTTGACGACAAGATTGTAATTTTTTTAATTAACTTTGTTTCTCTCAACCTCTTTCATTGTTTTTAAAATTTAACGCTCTGGTTTTGTTTTCTTGCTACTTTGTTTGGACTGAGGATCCATCCACTAGTAATTTCCTTCTTTTTTGTAATTTTGTTTGGATCATAATTGCGTTGAGAACTTCTCCGGCGGGAGCTCTCACCAGGAGAAAGTCTGTTCTTCTCAACAATTTTCCCTTACAAGGCCTCAATTTTCGGCTCATAAATGTGGAAAGTTCTCTGAGATATTAAATCAACTTCAGAGTTTGGCACAAAAGCGTCAGGTCTCTCTTTTTCTTTTATTACTTGTCTGAGATCTCATTGCTTATGATTTTGCGTCTAATCTCTTTTTTTTAAACATTTTTTCAGAATGTGATCTATTAGTTAAGTTTGAGTGATTATCGAAAATTTTCAGCTTTGTAGTGTTACAGAACAAAAAATGCGATCTTTACACTTCAAAATTAGCTCAAAATTTAGAACTAAGCCTCAGCCAAATAAATTCATCACATTTTGTTGATTGAGATGACTTGAAAAGGGAAACTTGAAATTCAAGATCAAGTTTTTATATTTTTAACATATTGCAAGTGCAGGTACTTAAAATCTTAAGAATTTGAAAATGGAAACAAGCGATAGAATTAGCTCCGGTGTGACTGTTATAGGAGCAGATGCACCATCAGCATATCAAATGGCTCCGAGACTATCAGAGAGCCCTAACCAGTTCCTTGGGTCATCACCCGCTCCCATGGACGCCCAAATGCCTTCAGGGGAAGCCTCAGGAAAGAAGAAGAGGGGCAGACCTCGTAAATACGAAGCTAATGATACTCCTTCTTCATCAGCTTCTCTTGTGAAGAAACGTGGAAGAGGCAGCCTTAATGGTTTTGATAAGAACTTGCATAAAAGCATGAGACTCCATTCTCCCGGTAACTGCAATGTTCCTTAATATTGACATTAACTGCTAGTTTTTAGAATTATGCAAACTAGCTTTGTAGAGTGAGAATGTCTTTTATTTTTGTGTTTACCTTTAAAGATTATAACTTTGTATCATCATCGTGTTGCAGGTGAAAGGTTTGGCGTTAGGGGTGGTGTTGGATTAAATTTCACGCCGCATATAATCACAGTGAACACCGGTGAGGTATGTGTTATAAATAAACGAAAAAGAAAGAGCCTGATAGGTCCCAATTACGGGAACTCTCAATTGTTGATCAAGAACAATGTTTAGAACCAAAACACAAGTGACTTTTCTTGGACAATTGACATTGCCTCTTCTTTGGCTTTTTCATTGATTTATAATAGAGAAAATGATTACAACTTGAAGCAGGAAACGTGGAAAGAAAATGTGGAGAAGTGCGTCCTAAACATTAGGCCACTAACTCTCTTATTTGATTGAAGCAAATAACTGAAAATTAAATAATATAAACAGAAAACCAATAATGAATAAATCTTGAAATCTTCGGTTTGCTATGCGTATTGGATTAGAGACTCATCAGAGCCTTAGATTTGACTTGAGAGGAAATTTGTGTTTGTTTTATACTTACCAAAGAACTTCCTTTGTTTTGGTTTGATTGAAGGATATAACTAATAGAATCATCTCGTTTTCACAACAAGGACCACGAGCTATTTGTATCTTATCAGCAAATGGAGTGATATCAAACGTCACTCTTCGCCAGCCTGATACATGCGGTGGTACTCTCACCTATGAGGTTTGTCTCTAGCTGTTCCATTTAGAGTTATTGGGAAAACAAAGTGTGAAACAGAGATACTTATTACAGGGTGTTGATTTATGGCAGGGTAGGTTTGAGATACTGTCGTTGTCTGGTTCTTTCATGGAAACAGAGAATCAAGGATCAAGAGGTCGGTCTGGTGGCATGAGTGTCTCTTTGGCTGGTCCTGATGGTCGTGTCGTTGGTGGCGGGGTAGCCGGCCTTCTCATTGCAGCCACTCCGATTCAGGTGACCCCATGAATCCAACAACAACTTATCCTTGAAATCGTTTCTGGTCTCATCAAGTTTATTGTATCTTAAAACAGGTTGTTGTTGGCAGTTTTTTAACAAGTGATGAACAAGATAATCAAAAGCCAAGGAAGCAAAAATTGGAACACACACCTGCGACTGTCATGTCATTGTCTCCTCCTCCTCCGGCTTCTGTTTTCTCATCTTCAAACCCAGAGAGAGAGCCGGTGCCATCTTCATTCGGCATCTCCAGCTGGAGCAACGGACATGACAACCCGAGAAACTCAGCTACAGACATCAACATAACTTTACCAGCAGATTGAGTTTCTTGATGGAATGAAGATTAAGTTAGGAGCATTGCTGAAGCTGAATGCTACTCTGCATTTCTACTTTTAGAACAACCTGAGCTTCTTTTACTTGTAGTGTAACTCAACTTTCTGTTATGACTTCACCTGTTTCTTGTTCCCTAACTAATTACTAGTATCAAGTTTTATTTCCTTGAATTGCTGATTGATCTGAATTGATTTCTATGGTATAGATGTTTATTAGTTTTTACACTATTTATGACTTCTTAAATAAACCTTAGGTTAGAACTGCTACATGCGTTGTGAATAAATTCACATTTAAGAACAATCCATCTTGTAACTTATAAGAGAAAAAAATCTATAAAAACCACGATGCATCTGTTACGTCAGTGAAGAATCAAACAATGGGGAGTGGAGCAATTGTATGTTTTATGATAATTCTGGAAACGCAATCAATAGGATAGGTAAAAGAGTAAATACAAGACCATCCAAGAGGCCGTGGATGGTGCGGGAGAGAGGCCCAAAGTAAGCCCAAGATACGTGATACATGTCAAGCAAGGCGTTTACAAGCAATATGTAAACATAGGAATCAAGTCTAGTAACATCATGATCATCGGAGATGGTATCGGCAAAACTATCATTACCGGCGACAGAAGCAAAGGCCGAGGATTCACCACTTTCAAATCAGCCACTCTCGGTTAGACAATTAATGGCTACTTTATTAATTAAAGAATTGATCGTAATTATATATGGTCACTACATATATAAAAACAAGAGTTGCATGAATTGACAGTGGCGGATGGAGACGGTTTCGTGGGACGAGACATGACGATAAAGAACACGGCAGGGCCTGAAAACGGACAGGCTGTTGCAGTAAGGTCGGATTCGGACATGTCAGTGTTTTACAAATGTAGCATCGAAGGATATCAAGACACACTTTACTTACACACGTACGGGACGTCAGTTTTACAAGGAGTGTGACATATACGGAACCGTCGACTTCATATTCGGAAACGCCGCAGCTCTTTTCCAAAATTGTAGGAATTAGGATATTTACACGTAAGTCACCGAATGGAGTCAACATAATAACCGCACAAAGCCGGGTCAACCCGAATCAAACGACGGGAATTGTAATCCAGAACTCGGTGGTGAGAACAATGGGAGGCGTGAAAACGTATCTGGGCCGTCCATGGAGGGCTTATGCTCGGACGGTGGTGATTGGGGAATCAAACGGTGCTTAAGACATTTTATTACGGAGAGTATAAAAACTGGGGACCGGGTTCGGGTCAATTGGGGCGGGTTTCACGTAACATTGGATCCAAAAGAAGCTCGTCGGTTTACGTTACCCAAATTCATCGACGCTGCTTCCTGGCTTCCGCCCACTCAAGTTCCTTTCACCCATGATCCGATTGAATACCTTGAGACTATCAATTCTTACAAAACCACTTCGGATAAATTATATATTATTACAAACACACAAATCTTTTAAGTTTTAACTGATGTCTCGGGTGCTTAGTTTCTCAGTTTTCAATATTTTTAGGGTGGTTTACTTATATAAGTCATGATATATAGTTAATTACTTATATAAATTATATTTTTTAATTATTTAAATAGTCTTCAAAAATTTTAAAATTTAAGTTTACATTTTTTTCATTTGAAAAAATGTAATTACAAAAATGTCATTAATGAAGACGGCCATGTCAGCATACTCCTCAGAACAAAGGCTACCAAACTAAACGAGCTGAAGCGTGCTAGACTTTAAATGGTAAGATAGACTTTACCCTAAGCGTGATAAATTTCACAAGATAGTTTGGTAGACTGTAGAGTATAGATTTCATGTTGAAATAGTTACTTTGGCATACTTAATATTGATGTGTGGTAGACTTTAAAGTCCTTCATGGTAGACTTTGATAGACTTGACATTCTACCTTGGTAGAGTTTCGCCTAGTATATTTCAAGCTCGTAATGTCTGGTTTGGTAGCCTAAAGGTTCTAGTGTGGTAGACTTTGATGACCTTCATGATAGACTTAGGTAAAGTTAACAAGTCACTGTGGTATACTTTAGTGTTATGATTTGTGGACGAAATTCATAGTTTGGTAGACTACATATTCACGTGTGGTAAACTTTGAATATCTTCATGGTAGACTTAGGTAAAGTTAACAAGTCACTGTGGTAGACTTTAATGTTATAATTTGTGGACGAAATTCATAGTTTGGCAGACTTAATATTGATGTGTGGTAGACTTTAAAGTCCTTCATGGTAGACTTCAGTAGATTTGAAACTCTACCTTGGTAGAGTTTCGCCTAGTCTATTTCAAGCTCGTGAAGTCTTGTTTGGTAGACTATAAGCTCACATGTGGTAGACTTTAATGACCTTCATGGTAGACTTATATAAAGTTGATAAGTCATTGTGGTAGACTTTAATGTTATGATTTGAGGACGAAATTCATGGTTTGGTAGACTACAGATTCACGTGTGGTAGACTTTGAAGACCTTCATGGTAGACTTAGGTAAAGTTAACAAGTCATTGTGGTAGACTTTAGTGTTATGATTTGAGGACGAAATTCATAGTTTGTTAGACTGTTGGTTGAAGTGTGGTAGACTTTAAGTCATTCATGGTAGACTTTGGTAGACTTGACACTCTACCTTGGTAGACTTGGCACTCTACCTTGGTAGACTTAGGTAAATTTAACAAGTTACTGTGGTAGACTTTAGTGAAATGATTTGAGAGCCAAATTCCTTGTGTGATAGACTATCGGTTGATGTGTGGTAGACTTTAAGTCCTTCATGGTAGACTTCGGTAGACTTGAAACTCTACCTTGGTAGACTTTAAAGTACTGAAAATTGAGAAAAAATGTCTAGTTTGGTAGACTATATGTTGACGTGTGGTAGACTTTAAATTCCTTCATGGTAGACATTGAAAGAGTTTACAAGCCAGTGTGGTAGACTTTAGAGTAATCCATTTCAAGATGATATTTCTGGTTTGGTAGACTTTAGAGTGACGTGTGGTACACTTTGAAGTCATTCATGGTATAGTCTGATAGAGTTTGCAAGCTACATTGGTAGAGTTTCGATTAATTCATTTCAGGATGAAATTTCTAGTTTGGTAGATTGTCGGTTGATGTGTGGTAAACATTAAAGTCCTTCATGGTATAGTTTGGTAGACTTGACAAGTTACCTGGGTGTAGTATGAAGAGTCTATTTCTAAGTGAAATTTCTAGTTTGGTAAATTATCGATTCATGTGTGGTAGATTTTTGAAGATTTTCATGGTAGAGTTAGGTAAAGTTAACAAGCCATTGTGGTAGAATTTAGTGTTAAGATTTGAGGATGAAATTACTAGTTTGGTAGACTGTCGGTTGAAGTGTGGTAAACTTTAAAGCATTCATGGTAGAGTTTGGTAGACATGACAAGCTACCTTGGTAGAGTTGGGAGTAGTCCATTTGTAGGTGAAATGTATGGTTTGGTAGACTATCTGTTGACTTGTGGTAGACTTTAAAGTCATTCATAGTAGACTTTGGTAGAGTTTACAAGCCACAGTGGTAGACTTTAGCGTCTTGATTTGAGGATTAAATTTGTAGTATGGTAGACCGTTGATTGACGTTTGTTAAACTATAAAGTTTTTTATAGTAGAGTATGATAGAGTTTACAAGCTAACTTGATAGAATTTTGATTGACGTATGGTAGACATTGATTGTAGTTCTCCCAAACATTTTATAGTCAACAAAACATTACTGAAACAAAGGGTGAATGTGGGTATTTCACTAGTTGATTAAAAACTCAAACATACGTTTATTCACTTGTGTTTCTTTTTTTCTACGTGGCAGGATTCAGTTATAAACTTTGGGTTTTGGTTTCACCAATTTCCTCACCCTCCCGTTCTTTATTAACATGACACAAATAAGGTCATGTTGGACCTCAAATCCCGTCAAAACATCATAAAATGCAAACTATAAATGCCATACTTACAAGTGATACAACAACATCTTTGACCTCAGAATGCAACTCATTATAGATTTGAAGCGTAACAGAATGTGACAAGTATCTCACAATCTATTTAATTGTAAGATGATTTACTAGTAAACACAAATTTTTCTTTGAAGCAAAACACAACTTTTTATTGATCAAAAACTGTATGTAGAACTTCCTGCCAATCCTTAAAGTGTTTGACCTGTAAAAACTAATTAACAAACATGTAAGTACAAACTCAATTAAGCTACAGAGAAAATGTCAAACTCTTATATTAAGAAGAATATGTCAATTGCTGAATAGAGGAACCACAAGTTGTCATGTAATGAAAACATAACTAATACTAATGAGAATAAGTATAACATGTGCATCAACTATCTACTTCAGTCATAGCTTCATCTAGAAAAAATATTCATTCCCCAGGGAATAACATGTCAAACAAAAAGAGGAAAAGACGAGCTCAGAACAATTAAATTTCGTACAGTACTGTCAAGACACCATGTCAACTTTCTAACTTCACAGAATCAAGCCGCTACGACCAATGTGTATTTGAAGTCATTGCACTTGACATTTTAATTAAGACTCTAAAAAGCACGACTCTGAATAAAAGCATTTTATTATATACACAAACACTTATAGGAGTTATAACATCTATATAACCAAAACAACCAGAAAGAAAGAACTTCACCTTGGATAACATGATACAATGAAACTGTTCTCAACAACGTTGTTCTCTTCCAATGTTGTCTCATCCTTGAGAACCTTTCCTTGATGAATCAGCATCTGTTGAGCACCTGGATAAAATGCACCATGAACAGTTTCTATAGCTTTTTAAACATGAGAAACCTGAGATCACCAAAATGTTGATATACATCTCAATGAAGTACATGAAACACCTTATCACATAGAAACTTAGCCCACAAAAAGCCAATAAGAATACGTGTATACATGGAACAATTACAAATCTAAGAAACATCCTTAAGCTAAAGGCTAAAGAGAAGGTATGAAACAATTAAGTAATTACCAATGAAATGTTCACAAATACATATCATTACATCATATTATTCATAAGTGGCTCACAAAATAAACCCTAATTCGAATTCAAACGCGTTTCGATAAACATAATCTTGAATTGTTACAAAAACCTTCAACCCGAAAGAGAGAGAGGAGGACACGATGACGGTGAGAAGGCTGAGACGCGACGACGATGAAGAGGATGAGAGGGGACGACCAGAAGGCCAGATTCCACAGCGGCGAAGAGGATGAGAGGAGAAGAGGCGACGGCTATGAATTTTTTCTTGAAGAATTTCGAATGAGACAATGGCGATGAAGACAATCTCTTGCTCTTCTTTTGTTATTTTTTTTATTAATGGTATTTTAGTAATTAAATGAATACCCAGATTTTTTAAGGACTTTTTCTCAATCTCTAAAACTTTTAAAAATTATATGAACTATATTAGTAATTTCAGACTTTTCATACCGTATATAAGTAATTATTTATTATTTTTACACTTTACTTCTTATGAGTTAATAATTTTTGTTGAGGAAAAAACATTAAAAATGTTTGGCTTTACTAGATGATATATATGTAAAGACTTGAGAAAGGTTTATAGAAGATAAATATATTATTGAGTTGGTTATGATACAAGAGCATAAAATCCATATATATAGTGTTTATCATTTACATATTGATAACCCTAAAAATTAGAAATTTTCATAATACTTATTACAATAAGACCTATAAGAATATTTTTCAATTGAGCTTCACATATTTCATTTTATAACTGGGCTCTTGTGGCCCACATATCTCTAATAATATAGTCAAATAGAAGGTCACGTGAATGCGTGGCATAGATGATAGTTGTTGTATATGATAATTTATTATGCATTGCAGCCTTCATTTACAACAACTTTCTAACTCTTTTATTAAAACTTGCATCTTCGATAATCAATTGTTTTGAAATTAAGTTTATACATGTGGATATACGTTTTATCCACATAAAACGTAATTAACTTGGTTATAAATTTGGAAAAAAATGAAAGTTTGGTATTATAATGTAAAAAATATATACAAGTTTTGGTAGAGAGAGGTGTAATAAAAGATATGATGGCTAGGGAAATGCAGTCCGAATAAATGGCTATAAACGGGAATGTTAATGACACAAATACACGTGCATTTATTTATATATACTTACATACACTCACATCAGATCGATTTTTTTATTCTGTGAGAAATGAAATGACACTTCTCTCTCTCCCCATTTAGGCGGTGGAAAAGAGGAAGCTCACAATAAGTTAACTTATTTCAAATCTATGTTTTTTCAAGATTATTCATTCATTAAAAAAAAAACTAATTTGTGGATACAAAATTTAGAATTACAGACCAGAAAATTAACTTTCTATTTGAATCAAAAACAAAGAAAAAAATCTCAAAAAAATATTTTAATTTCTCAAAATTTTCAGTATAGAGTAGAAAGATTAATCAATCATTTGGATCTTCCATCATCTTTAGAAACTCCACACATAATCTATAGCAAATGCTATTTCTGTAATTTGGAAAGAAATTAAACTTGATATCACACACAATAATGTTTTTATTTTTGAATGTAGACTTGAACAATTTTTGGCGTTCCCATACTAACTCCATTGAGCATCATATGTGAAGCAGTATTATTCTAAGTCCGAGAAATACTGGGAGCAAATATATGTTTTTTAATGAAAGAGAATGAGAGAAAGTAGTTGAAACCCTAGAGATAGTATTCACAAGTGAGAATAGTTTCTTTCTTTGAAAGTAAGAAAATTAAAAAAAGAGATCTCTGTCGGTCCATAGTCGCTGACAACTATTCATGCCTACCTCCACTGCTCATAATATTTATATATAAATGTAATGTAAGCTTTGCTAGATTGAGATTTATGAATGGTCAAATCGGAAATGAAACTGTTTCTATATATGTTCTTCTTAAATAACCTTCTTCTTTGTTTTCTTTTTGCTTTAATTTCCGTTACTTGATTTTTGATATTATTAATTAGATTTTTATAATTAGTCAACTTCGACGCCTTGTGTCCTCCTCGATTTTAATGTTCTGTCTTTCTCTCCATCCATTTCATTTGATCTTATACTTTTCTAACTTCGAAATTCACAAAAATCTACATTTTGTATTAAAAAGTATTCGAAAATCAAAAGTTTGGGTACGTACATGAATGAATGGTGGAATTTAGTGAAACAATTCACACTTGGGGAGGGGGGTAAATAGAAATAATAATGATGACAGAATGATAAAACAAACATAGGAATATAAAAGAGAGAAAGTTTTATAATAATAATAAAATTGGAAAAAGGAATTGGAAAGGATCGAGAAGGAGAGAGAGAGAGAGAGAGAGTAGTGGAGGTGGCAGAGAAATGAAATTTAAGAGTGAAAACAACTGATGAATGAGCCTTTGCTTAATCACTTCCATGCATATGTCCCTTTCTTCATCGAACTTTGCGTCCTCCTCTTTGTTTTTATTCCAATCCAATTCATTCATTTTTACTTAAACCTATTCATGAATCCGATCCTTTATGTGCATGCGAGACTTATGAGTATCAACAACAAATTACACCAATCTACTACAATTTGACTCTTTGTTGTTACTCCAGCCTGCAGTCTGTAATTGCAAGCGGAGATTACAGTTATAAACAAGTTTTAAGTCTTCAAATTTCCTTCTAGGTCGACACGAACCATGCATGGATTCCAACTTAAAAGTCTTAACCTATTAATTATGTCTTTTTTCTATAGCTATTTATGCTTATATATTCCTTACATCTGTCACATCACTTGTTTTGTTTTCTACTAATTGGGCCAAAAGTTAATAATTATTGTTATGTTAATTAAATACTTTTTTAGGGTTTTATGCTAGCTACACAAATCTGGTAAACAAAACATCTCTTTAGTTCATCTAAGGGTTTTATGGAAGAAAAAAAAACACAATTTAAGCATCCAATAAAACACTTTCAAATCAATATTATAATATTTAAAGTCAATGCAATATGTTTTATTTAGAAGATTAAATTGCAAACGGTGATTATTTTGAAAGTTGTATTATTCATAAAAGCCCATAGATTAGTTCTTATTTAATAAAAGAAAAGGATATTGGATTGGAATTATAAGATTGAAAAAGAAAAATAAAGAAAAGAAAAAAGGGTAGTAAATTAAATGAGAATGCAGGTATGCAGCTTATCTCTACAATGGACTCTTCATCACATGTCTCCAATTTGTTTAGGTAGAGTAATGTCTCTTCTTCTTTTAATTAAAGAAATACAAATCTCTCTCTTTCTCTTTCTTTTGCTCTCTCTCTCTAAAGTCTAAACCACATATTCTCCACCGTTCTTTCTCTTCTCCTCTCTCTCTCTCTCTTGATGACTTCAACTTCTGGAGAAGTACTTCACATTTAAAAGGTAGTACTGCGCATCGCCAAACACTAACTCAATTGTCAAAAGGTGTGGTTGAAGTAGAATCTATACTTCTCTCTATCTCTATTTCGATCAGTCATATCTTTTCTATCAAATCAAATCCTTCTCTTTACTCCTTTTTGTTAAACCAATTTTTATCAAAAATAAAAAGAAAAAGAAAAGAAAGAAAGAAAGAAAAGAGTCGATGTCGAGCTTGTCCATGTCGTCCTCCTCAGCTCCAGCTTATTCACCGGACCACATCTCATCTTTAGACCAGCTTTGTTACGTCCATTGCAGCTTCTGCGACACTGTCCTTGCTGTAATTTTTTGAATTCTTATAATCTCATCTCTAATCATATCATCATATCCAAATTAATTAATATATCAATTTCGTAGGTAGCTCTAGCTAGGGATTGTTTAATTAATTTCACAAGGAATATTGAATGAATGAATTGGCATGGCAGGTGAGTGTTCCTCCGAGTAGTTTGTTCAAGACGGTGACTGTAAGATGTGGTCACTGTTCAAACCTTTTGTCGGTCAGTGTGAGCATGAGATCTCTTCTTCTTCCCTCCGCTTCCAACCTTTCTCATTCCTTACCTCCCCCTCCCAATCTTTTGGTACTTCTATCTTATTTATCAAATTAGGGTTTTCTTTTTCCAATCATTAATAACGATGTATGAATGTTAGCAATTATATTAGGGCTTTTTCTTACAGGGATTCTAGAGTTGTGAAACACAATCTAAAAACGTTTTGATTTGGTTAGCTATCTAGCTAGCTAGGGTATTCATATATATATATATATATATGTTAGATTTAATATGTAAGATTTGACTGTTAATTGTTGCATACAAAATAACAATCCACAATGGCAATTAATGGCTAAGGGAGTTTTTGGAAAAACATAACATAAAACAAGTTTGGTTTGAGATGTCTTTTTACCAATTAATTAACGAGTATTGTTTGGTTAGGATCATCATCAGGAGATGAGAGTGGGAGGGCAGAATATAAACATGAACATGATGATGAGTCAACACGGTGCAGCAGACGAGTCTTTGGTAATGGCGAGTCGGCACGGAAGAGTGGATCATTTGCAGGAGATGCCTCGTCCACCACCACCCAATAGACGTAACATTCTTATCTTCTATTTCTATTTTATTTTCCAAACAATATATAGAACAAAAACCCTAATTCACAATAACCCTAGCTACTTATATTTTCATTTCTTCTATCTTTATTTGCCGTTTCCTTTTAGAAATACATAATCGCTAAGAATCTTATTAGTTCTTATGATTTTTTTTTTCAACGTTTTAATTCTAAGAATCTTATCGCATGCATTTTATTTACTTCTTGGTTATAGAGTAAAGAATTTGATGGATAAAAGAAGTGATGTCCATATCGCCCGGAAATCTAGGTAAAACAAGAGATGAGAATTGATATCTATGAATGGGTAGATCTCGTAAGAAAGATAATGATGAAGTGATGATGATAACGAGCAAAGTGAGAGGGAGAGAGAATGGGGATATTATTATTTTTTAAGATTTTTTGGGTAGACACAAAAAATCAATAATTAAAAAAGAAAAAAAGAAAATAATGTAGTGTGTTTTGTGTGTATGGAAAAAGCAGCACCGGAGAAGCGACAAAGAGTACCATCTGCCTACAATCGATTTATCAAGTAATTAATACATTGGAATTAGTTAAAAAAAAAGAAAATGATGTGAGAGATAATAATAATAAAAATAAAATTGGGCAGGGAGGAGATCCAACGTATAAAGGCAGGCAATCCTGATATCAGCCACAGAGAGGCCTTCAGTGCTGCTGCCAAAAACGTACCATTTCTCTTTCACTTTTACTTCCATTTATAAATAAAATATAGCTATAGCTATAGAATTGATAGCCTGAGTATCCAGTCTAGGGTTTGAGCGTAGAGGCATGCAGGCCCCGAGGAGCAGTGAGTCGTTATATTATTATATTATAATACGTATTTTGTTGACCAATTTGTTTGAACAGTGGGCTCATTTTCCTCACATTCACTTTGGTCTCATGCCTGAGCATCCTCCCTCCAAGAAGCCTACCCTCCGCCACCAGGTTCTTCATACCTTTTATATATCTATATGTGATGATGGATCTAAACCTCATTAATAAAAGCTTCTTATATATATCTGAATGTTCAAATATTGAAGGAAGGAGAGGATGATGTGATGATTGGATCAGGAAGAGAAGGTTTCTACGCCTCTGCTGCTGCTGCTCCTCCTCCTCCCAATCTTGGCCTCACCCATAACTAGTTCTCCTGACTTTCCTCTATTCAAATCTCTTTTATTAATAAACTCATCTTTTTAATTTCCATCTTCTCCTTATTTTTATTGTTAATTAGACCAAATTCCGGTACTAATATAGTTCTAATATATTCCCTTTGCATCAATCATCCTCCTCTTTATACATATTAATTTATATCGCAAGCAGTAGCTAGCCATCACCTATATACATTTCTCATTTATTACAATCCTGCGTAATTATATAAGATATATACTATTGAGATAATATGAGTGTACTATGATACAATAATACTTGCAATTCAGGGTTTAACAAACCGGTTTAGATTCTCTTGAATGAGGTACGGGAAGAATGCATGAATGATAGTAATACAAAGCGGGACGGCAATATTTATGTCCATCAGGGACACTGCTCATTGGGCTTTAATAAGCCCATTTAGGACGCTTAGCCCATTCTTTTGGTTCTCGCCTACTCTAACATAACTCAGTCGTTGACCGTCAAATATATTTATTATGTGCCATTAACTTTATTAATATTTCTCCTCCTTCTATATATACACACATATATAAGGGGAATCAAAATGCCATTTACCATTTGTGGCTCATTTTTCAAAATTCAAAAAAAAAAAAAAATCTCAGATCAATCAGTAAACCCTAAAAATAAAAATTGATCGGGAGGGATCGGAAAGCGAAAGGATCTTTGAATGATGACGACCGGGGATCTCCTAAATATCCATCCAACAGAGCTCAAGTTCCCTTGTAAGTTTTCTTTTTTTCTTTTCCGAATTCAATACATCTTCTTCGTTGCCAATTACTCGATTTTTGATTTACTGAATGAATGTTTGTTGTTGGGTGAAGTTGAGTTGAAGAAGCAAAGTTCATGTTCGATGCAATTGACCAACAAAACTGCTAATTGTGTCGCATTTAAGGTCATAATTATTCTTCCATCTCCAATTTTTTTTAAAAAAAATTCATTTCCTATATAACTGAAATATTATTGTTAACAGGTTAAGACAACTAATCCTCGGAAATACTGTGTCCGACCAAACACCGGCGTTGTCCTACCCGGCGATTCCTGCAATGTTACAGGTTTTGCCATATCTTTCTTCTTTCAATTTTCTCCTCTACATTCCTCCATTTCATTATTAGCCTTCTTCCTCTGGCGAAATCATGTATGGTATTGATGTGACTAGAAAACTGGATATATACTTAACAATCTTTTTCTTTCTCTGCAAAGAGATGATATATATATATATATATATATATACTATTTGTCCATCTCTTACAACGGTTTTGTTGCAGTGACGATGCAAGCCCAGAAAGAAGCACCTCTAGATATGCAATGCAAAGACAAGTTCCTTGTTCAGAGTGTTATTGTTCCAGATGGTACAACATCCAAAGAAGTACTCGCTGAAATGGTTGGACTCATCAAAACTAATGCTTGCACTCTATCTCTTGGTTTCCGCCTTTGGTTTGATTTGTGGGGGTCTTTACATTATTAATTTGTTGTTGTGCAGTTCAACAAGGAGGCGGGTAGAGTTATTGAGGATTTCAAATTGCGGGTTGTTTACATACCTGCTAATCCTCCTTCACCTGTCCCAGAAGGCTCTGAAGAAGGGAACTCTCCTAGGACTTCCCTTAACGAGATTGGGTCTCAAACTGGCTCTGTCTTTGATGACGTGAGATTATTACATATTTTCGTTCAACTTTTATCTTATCCACATAGAGAATTGAGTCTTACGAATGCATTTTCTTTCTCTTTCAGGTGTCGAGAACACTTGAAGAAACAAATGAAAAATCTTCAGAGGTAACATCACACAATCTTTATAAATAGGAAAATTGTGTGCGTCTGGAATTTGGATAGTTAATCTCAAAGTCCTTGTGTTTGCTTAGGCATGGTCCATGATCTCCAAATTGACCGAGGAGAAGACTAGTGCTGTTCAGCAAAGTCAGAGGCTCCGACAGGAACTGGTATGGGTTAAGCCAAGCGCACTAGATGATCTATTTATCATTTGATCAATTAATAGTCATGAAGGAATATATATATATATATATACATTGTGTATTCAGGAAATGCTAAAGAAAGAATCAAGCAAGAAGCAGTCGGGTGGTCATTCATTGGTGTTGATGCTGCTGGTGGGTCTCCTCAGCTGCGTGATTGGCTACATCTTGAACCGTGCTTAAACGTCGTGAATCATCACCTTTTTAATCATCAAATCGTGCAGAGTTCTAAACCTTTTTCTTATATAGAAAAAAGAAGGTATTTTTGACCCAGATTTTATTTATTTGGTGTGTTAGTTTTTCTTTTCTTAAGCTGTGAAATCAGTAGCTTTAGCACAGGAACGGGTTGATTTTGTGGCTATAATTGATTTGAGCAAAGTTTGACTCTGTAGTAAGATGTGAAGAGTCGTTGCTACGCTTGGAATGAGATGAGTTTGATTAAGAAAACAAAGAAAGTTGTTAATATATATATATAAGAAATAGAAAACAAAGTAATCATACAAAGCAGAAGAGAAGAGAAGGAAATGGAATTAGTCATGTAAGTCTTGTGTGTTGGGAGTGGTATATGGTTTACGGTATCTCTCTTCGATCTGCTTGGCCATGGAAAAGCTTGTTTGAGCCATCTTTTGTACGTTTGGAACGTTGTAGCTCTGCGCTATGTAAATCCCGCAGATGGTTCCCAAAGCCAAGGAGAAGCAGCTTCTGATTATTCCCATTTTTCCCCAATTTCATTAGCTTTGATTAGCCATTGGGTTTTGTCGAATATATATATATAGTATTTAGATAGAGCCATACTTTTTTTTGTTTATCCTTAACTTCTTCTCCAAGGGGTTTTAACAAATTTGTTAATTTTCTTAACAAACAAGGAAATATTCTAAATTTTAAAAAATTATACTTTTCCTCCAAGGGGTCAACTCCCCAAATATATTATGAGTATTGACCCTCGTCGTTTTCGAACAAGAACAAATGTATTTTAGGAAAAGATATTTGCGGGAGATTTGATAAGAATGACAAAAACGTTTGAAAGAGAAGAGATAACAGGAACAATTGTGGCCACAAAGCCACGATGAGGATTCATAAATGTCCCAAGAAAGAAAGCAAATTGTGAAAAGCCTCTCTTCCGCATTGGTTAAAACTAAAATGGGTAGCTCAAAAGCCTTGGGATCACTTGTCATCTTGCTGCTCCTCAACTTGTTCAGTCAGGTTACACCAGGAGCCAGCGTCAAGCCATGCCCTCCCCCTCCATCAAAGCATTGTCCGAGAGACACCATCAAATTTGGAGTGTGTGGGAGCTGGTTAGGTTTGGTTCATGAGGTCATCGGTACACCACCAAGCCAGGAGTGTTGCTCACTCATCAAAGGTTTGGCTGACTTTGAAGCTGCCGTTTGTCTCTGCACCGCTCTCAAAACCAGCATTATCGGAGTTGCTGCGGTCAATATTCCCATTTCCCTCTCTCTGCTTCTCAACTCTTGTGGCAAGAAAGTTCCTCAGGGATTTGTCTGCTAATTCTTTTTAATAAAACCAATTATGATAATGTCGAAACTTCAATCATATATATATATCTATTTACTGTATTTTATGTTTGTGTATGTAAGATTCGCAAAGAGGTTTTCTACTATCGTTAAATTCCTTTAAATAAGAGTCCTGCTTGATCTCACCATATGCGTATCCATGGAATAATACAAGAATGGGAGCAAATTAACTGTAGTAGAAAATGAGCTATGGGTTCTTCGAGTTCTTGCTATTTTATTGGGCTTTTTATGGACCAAAATCTGGTAAATGAACTACAACATGCGGATTCAACTATTGGGATCGGGCTTGAGTTTCGAGATCCAACATCAACAATCTTCCAATTTTTGTTTGGCAAATCTCTATGCATTTTTTCATTATCTCTTATTTTCCTACATTCAAACACCTAATTTTGAGTTAAGATAATTATTATAATTTTCCAGAAAATAAAGACAAACATTTTAAATTTAAAATACCAAATATCATTGGAAAAAAACAAGCATCAGTAGTCTGGTGGTAAAGGTTATTTGGGACAAAATATAAATTTATTGGTCTTGAATTTGATTTATACTGGATTAATTTGGCCAAATAAAAATAAAGTTATGTTTTAAGGCTTATTAGAAAATCCAAAATTAAACTAGTACTCTTCAAGAATTAGTTAGGTTTTGGTTCTGAAAACTGTTGAAAAAAAGGAGGTGTTACAGTTTCGTATTAGGATTGGTTTCATGTGGATGTATTTTATATCAATATTTAAATACATGACATTGAAATTCTTTGTATTTACTTACCTTATTATGTATGAATTATTATGGGTAGTTTGTCGATTCATCAGATCATGACTTCTAACTTAATAACTTCGTTTATAGTCCTCTAGTTACCTCATAAACAGAAGCAATCAAGAATGTGTCCAAAACTTACATTGTGCTGAAATAATGATCAAATAATCATAAAGATAGTAATTAATTAAGATGTATTTCGGAGTACTTCAATCATGGATTATCGCCATCATTAGATGAGAATTCAGATTAGATTAAAAGATAGAGATGATTAGAGAAATGAGGAATAGTATAGTTTGAGAAGAGCTCTTACCAACTTTATATTGTTAATTACTTTCCGCCGATCTTGGTTACCTTTAATTAATCATAATTATTACATTACTTTGGGTCTATATATATAGTGAGATTGAATAAATCTGCTCTCTTTTCTTTTGTCTTATCAGAGTCCCATGTGATCTCCTAATAATAATTGATCAATTTTTGTCTAATCCTAATCATTATCCTAAAATCTAAAATTGAACGACGCATTAATCATTATTATAGTTACATGCATACAAACTCTAACACGTCATCTTTCATATAAATTATTATTGTATAAAAAATCAATATATTTAGCTGACTTTTATTGCTTTTTCCTCTAATTAATGATGTCAAATACAAACCCGAATTTTAGGAAGAACAAGATATAAGCTGAAGTATGTTTTTTTTCTTTCTAATTCGATAATATATATATAGTAATTATAGTTAAGGGTTGTATAAATGTATATTCTTAACAAAAATCCAAAAGAGTGGGGTTGGGTGTTTGCTTGTGGTGAAGGGTGCCTTGAGACAAAAGCAAAGAACATGTTTTCACCATTTACTTCACCCTCACGAAGCTTATATACAACACACCATTAATATATATATGTGTATAAAATTCATCTAATCCAAAATGATATATTTCATGAAAATATCAATTTAGTTATACGTAATTACGTATATTCATTGCATCCATTAATTTCCACGTTTTAATATATACTACAACATATCGTTGATTTAGAAGTAAATATAATCACGAGATCATTTCGAGATTTATAATAATTACATAATTAAGAGAGAAAAGTGTGATGAATAGTTGTTAGCAAACCACATGGGAACATGCTTATTACTAAAGACTTATCTCCTAATATAGCCAAAAACTGAACATTGATTATAAAGCAGATTAATTATCATCAAACAAAACATTCTGGTATTTAACATGCAAGTACAATAATATGGGACTAAAATTATGATTACATAATCAAGTAAATAATATTCTTTAGCAAAATTCACATATTATGATTATACATTTGAAGTTGAGTATAAAATAGATATAGAATTTGATAAAACAATGAAATGGTTTGCATGGGAAAGGAAATGCTTTTATCATTTACTTAATAATGAAATTTGAGAAATTGTCGCTATATATTCATTGCAAAATTGGTCCGACTTAATTTGTGTGCAAGATCAAATCACCCACTTCTCTTTTTCTTTTTTTGGTTGTTTGTGATTTGCAGTATTCATATTCATGAATTAATTTATATATACATGTTTAAGGGTTTTAATTTCCATAGTTAGAAAATGGTGAATGGTGAGTTGCTACATTCATAAATTGTCTGCTCAATAAAAGGACTTATCTCCTCTTTCTCGTGCATTTAACTTGTCACAGAAGAAAACATCTCATTCACACTTCTTCTTCATTCACTTTTTTTCCTTAAAAATAAATTATCCAAATAAAGTATATAGAATACGTCCCCTAAATATTATATATAGTTCCTTCCTTTTTATAGATATTTTTGAGCTGATGAATAACTAAACGAGCATTCATATTGTAGATGACATTTGATGCATGTAATTCCAAGATATATATACATGTAAGGTCGGCGTGATGAATGTGTGGTTTATAGCTTCTTGGCTGAGTTGATTGGTTCATTTGATTAAACATTTATCCAAAAGCTTGTCCAAACCCTAAAACATCCAATTCAGGACATATAAGGAAATAACGACAGTACCTTTTACATAAAAACAAGCCTACATAAAACAAATATAATATCCCATTTATTGTTTGGAAGCCACTAAGGTTTATCATAATACATCATCTCCAATGTAAAACAACAACAACAAAATATGGAAATTTTTGTAATATTTTTTAAAAATTAATATAGTTGGTGTTTGGTAATTCTTTAAAGAAAAAGAAAGGTGTGGTGGTTGTGATGAATCAGAGCCACAGGTTGCATTGTCAAGGAACAGTATCTTAGCCGTTCAATAATCAATTTTTCGAAATTGTCTGTGCAATCCCCAGTCTGGTTCAGACAATGTTCTTGAGTTAAAATATTATGGACTCAGTTCAGACAACCCTTTATTGCTTATTATTAGAGATTAATGGCAGATTTATGCACATGATTAGTCCCCACTTTGCATAACTGTTTGCAGACCAAACAAAAAACAGAGGACTTGTACCTATATATGCAATGTTTACTCCAACTTCAAAGATTAAATTCTGTAAAGCCAACAGAAAATAGTCGAATTACTTTTACAATTGTATAAATATGTATAAAGGAGTTTGGGAGAGAGGCGCGTGGGTGAGAGTGGGATTGGAAGAGAAGACATAACATTGTGAAAGAGGAAGCTGTTCAATTGTTAAATAGTTTGCAAACGCAGAGGAGAGAGAGAGAAGAAAGAAGAAGTTCACTTTTGTTACTTTAATTTCTCGCACGCATCCCATATACCCAAGTAAAGAGAAAGAAGAAGAAGAAGAAGATATTGAGTATTGAGCAAATAGCTTAGATTGATTTGATCTGCAATGCCCTTTCCCTTTCAAGACTCTCAAGTGGTGGAGGGGTTTTACAATTTCTCTTCTTTTTCTTCTTCCTTCTCCCAACCACCCTCACCGCTTCTTAGCCACCGCAAAATCAGAGGAGGAGAAGCTGAGGATTTAGTTCCCCCACCGGAGCCCAACTCTGTTCTTGACGCACTTACAAGCCCCACTTCCTCATCCACGGTGTCTTCCTCTCACGCCGCCAACAGCGCCATCGGAGGCGGCGGCGACGCTACCACCGATGAGCAATGCGGACAGATTGGTTTGGGGGATTGGGAGCAGGCGCCTCATGACCACGATCAAAGCATTCTTAGACTCATCATGGGAGATTCTAGAGATCCCTCTCTCGAACTCAACAACATTCTCCACACATCTCCTTCCTTTCAAGACTCCACTGATTACACGACTCTCGGTTTTGGAGTCGTTGATACCGGCTTCGCTTTAGACCCTCCATTGGAGAAGCCGCCTCATGTTCCCGCCCTCCTCATCAACCAAAGCCAAACTCATTTCACTCAAAATCCAGCCGCCATCTTCTATGCCCACCACCACACACCTCCACCGGCCAAACGGCTTAACCCTGGTCCTATGGGGATAACGGAGCAGCTGGTCAAAGCGGCGGAGGTTTTAGATAGCGGCGGTGACACGTGTCTGGCTCAGGGGATATTGGCGCGGCTCAATCAACAGCTCTCTTCTCCCGTCGGTAAGCCTTTGGAAAGAGCAGCTTTCTATTTCAAAGAAGCTCTTCACAATCTCCTCCACAACGCCTCCAACACTCTAAACCCTTACTCCCTCATCTTCAAGATCGCTGCTTACAAGTCCTTCTCCGAGATCTCTCCTGTTCTCCAGTTCGCCAACTTCACCTCCAACCAAGCTCTCCTCGAGTCCTTCCAGGGCTTCCATAGCCTCCACATCGTCGACTTCGACATTGGTTACGGTGGACAATGGGCCTCACTCATGCAGGAGCTCGTTCTCCGCGACAACGCCGCTCCTCTCTCTCTCAAAATCACCGTTTTCGCTTCTCCGACGAACCACGACCAGCTAGAACTAGGCTTCACTGAGGACAATCTCAAGCACTTCGCCTCCGAGATTAACATTTCCCTCGACATCCAAGTTCTCAGCTTAGACCTCCTCGGCTCAATCTCGTGGCCAACTTCGTCGGAGAAAGAAGCCGTCGCCGTTAATCTCTCCGCAGCGTCGTTCTCGCAGCTTCCGTTGGTCCTTCGTTTCGTGAAGCATCTATCTCCGACGATCATAGTCTGCTCCGACAGAGGATGCGAGAGGACGGATCTGCCCTTCCCGCAACAAGTCGCACACTCGCTGCAGTCCCACGCTGCTCTCCTGGAATCACTTGACGCCGTCAACGCCAACCTCGACGCAATGCAGAAGATAGAGAGGTTTCTGATACAGCCGGAGATAGAGAAGATGGTGACGGAGCGTAGAGGTCCGATAGAGAGACCGATGATGACGTGGCAAACGATGTTCCTGCAAATGGGATTGTCGCCGGTGACACACAGTAACTTCACAGAGTCGCAGGCGGAGTGTTTAGTACAAAGGACGCCGGTGAGGGGATTTCACGTGGAGAAGAAGCAGAACTCTCTTATTCTTTGTTGGCAAAGGACAGAACTCGTCGGAGTTTCAGCCTGGAGATGTCGCTCCTCCTGACTCCGCCGGAGATTCAACTATTACAAATTTCTTAATTTTAAAATCAGTTATTGATCCAATTAATCACATATATTTTTACTTCCATCTCTTTAACAAAAAAACATATATTTTGACATTGGTCCATTGCGATTTTACGTTCACATGTAGTATAATTATTGTGAGTAATCAATTACATGATTATTAAACACTTTCAAAATCACAATGGAGGGGTTAATTAATTATATAATGTCAAGTAGCATCATAGAATTAATGAAAAATGAAAGGGTGATGATTTTGATGGGAGGCAGAAAGCAAGTGGTCATAATTGAAAGAAAATGATTATATAATGGTTAGAGCTTGTTGTGGTTTGTGTCTTTGCAAAGGTCTCTTTTGTTTATGAAATAATACACATTCATTCATATATCTTCCCATGATCTCACATGCCTCTTCTTATATTTTATTTTATTTTATTTGGTCCACAATTACATTACATGGCGTTTCTAACTTTATTTATTTTGTGAGACCAAGAAACAAAGGTATGCTTTTATCCTTTATAAAATGGTCCATACAAACGCATTACATTACGTAATGCGGCCATTGGCTTTACTCATACAACAACTCTTTCATTTGCTCATATTATTATTATTATTATTAAAAAGTAGTAATAGATAAAACACCTAAACAAAATATTACTAATTGATCTCACTTTAACAAACAAACAAAAATTCTGCTATCAAAAAATAGATCTACGGTCACTTTTTATCAGCCATTTGCTTAGATTTATACAAAAGGCACTAATTGGTCACTCGCCATCGGCTCCACTAAGTGCTACTCAATTCTTCATCACATTTCAAGTTCATTAAATGTTAGCCGTTTATCAAATTGGTTGGAGCTCACTAGTATATATAAGCCAGTTTAATAGTTATGTATGTCGTAAATATATTTATTTGCTACATTTATTATGATTCATCTTTTCAATTTACACGATCCATTGATCTCATGATAACTACTTCACACTTCTTGTATGTGATTCATTCTGATATACTTATGATGTATTCGACTATTTGTAAAGCAGATAAATATACATATTTTGCATTTTGAGTTTATAGTTTGATAGATAAATCCACACTCAGATAAAAATACTCAACATTTTAGAAAATCAGTAGTTTGTGTGTTCCCAACATATATTCATTGTATTTGTATTTTGCATTTTCATATATTCTTGAGTTAAATGTTAATTGAGATGACACAAAGCTTTTATCGAACCATCTTCTTAATTAATATATATATATATATATGGAAGGGGGCAATACATACTCAAAACTCAAAAGCTATCAACCTTTCCCTTCCTTTTTTTTTTCTTTTTTAAAAAATGTTTGCTGTGAATTGATCTTTTAATAAATTTGTAAATTATTATTAACAAAATAAATAATAATTGGCTATTCATTGTTTTTAGAAAGTAAAATGATTGATAAAATAAGCAGCTTTTTTGTTAATGTGCTTCAATTAATAGAGTTTGTTTTGTTTTTAGACAGAGCGACCACATTTACTTACTTTTGTCCCGAAGAAGACAGTCCTAGGAGTTTGGGGATATTTAGATTTTGTTATAGTCAGACTTTAACTAACATCTCTCTCTTTCATCTCTTTCATCTCTTTCCTATAGCTAGCTTCCCACTCGTTTTTGAAAACAATGTTTTATTATTATCTTTGTTGCTAATTATTTGTCAAGTTTAAAATAATATTATTATTCACTACGAATATTGGCCATGGTTATGTGTATACGCGATAAGTGTGTACTATTTATATCACTCTAAGTCTTTAACAATAAGAGAGTCTCTAGGAATGAACGACATACTTAAACAAAACCAACCGATTCTAAACGCTGGCTCTATCGATTTATGTATAACCCTAATCAAACTGTGTGATATCTCTTATATATATAATGAATCAACACAAAATTAAAACTCCAAGTTTGTAAAGAAACTTTGTAACACCAAATTTTCGCAAATAAACTCATCGCAGGTGTAATTAAAAGTGGTTAATGTCTAGCAGTGTGATGCAGATAGAGATGAACAGATGGATGCATGTTGGGACGTATCATGCACCTTCTTCAAGACTCAACACTATAAAGAAAAAGAAACATTAAAAATGAGTTCAATCATCTAAACATGAATGAATGATTGATGGATGATGTGATACAGAGAAACAAGCGGTGCCGAACCAATTCCCAATGCAGACCACCTTCAAAAAGCTAACAACAAGTACTTAATTAACCTCTAAAACCTACCTGGTTTATGTATATAATACCTATAATTCATCACTTCAAACTTCTTTTAAAAGAAATACAACTAAATCTAATGATCCCACTCAACAAAAGTACAATCTCGACAGCTCTATAACACAATTATCTAAACAGCTATACATATAACATTCCTGTTCTATGATGAAATCATTTACTACCTCCATATTGTTGATGAGTTATATAAAGATGTATTAAGTTCTACTTCTATCTTAGAAATGTTGTTTAGTTAATCATTTTAATTTTCAAGAGTCAATAAAATACTAATTGTAATTTAAATGACAGATTAATATATTTCAAAATGACAATTTATTATAATAAGTGTATATATATAATTTGGAAAGAAGGAAATGGACAAAAGAGTATGTATATAATAGTTATGTGAAAAGTGACCATCAAAAAGTTGTACGTAATAGTTAAATAATTCTTACCAATAAAAAAAGATGTAATAATAAGGTGGGGAGTGAAATTGATGGGTCTGATTTTGTGTGCATAACAAAAGTCATTTTTATCTCAACAAATTCTTTTCTTAATTACTTTTATTTAAATAAAAATGAGAGAAGCTTTTGGTTCAATATATATTAACTCTCTTTCAATCTCTATCTCAGCTTTTGTAGATGCCAAGCTTGCCCACCATATCTTCTCCTCGACCTCTCGCTTTACCCATATATTCATTTTTTATATGTTTTGGTTAGTCTAAACAAACTCTATTCAATTTTCAATTTTCAAGATTCAATGTTAATTTTATCGTCATAATAATGAAATGACTTATAAAATTGTAGATCATACACATAAAATGATGGAGCTAGTATGTTTATAAAAAGATAAATATCCATACGTATAAATAATTGACTGCTAAACATGAATTAAGCTATTCTTATTTAAACCAACTCCATCGATCATCTCCTTGAAAATGGGTTTATTTATATAATTATTCTTATCTTTAAGCTTTTGTGTTTCCTTTTTCGGCTTTATATTTTCTTCTGCTTTATCCATTTTACAAGTCAAGTCAGCTTATTTCCATCCCCACATTTTTTATCATACAAAAATATAAATATTGAGGAGAAAATAACAAAAGAAAAATGAGAAAGTAGGTGGATGGCAATCACACGTCTCGCACCATTTGCATTGCTTTTTCTCTGTCGCTATCTTTATATATTAATAAGACCAAACATGGTAAAAGCGAACCCATCTTAATTGGGCTTATTTCTATATGTGGGCTTATATTTAAAGCCCAACTCAGACGCTCGTTCTTTAAGGAATGAATGACGACTTTTGAAGCGGCAAAATCACATTTGAGAGGAATCCCTAGAAAGTCTGTCTGTGCATTCAATTCAATGGCGAGCACTAGTAGCAGGGGAGAAAACTCCACATCCGGCGACGATTCGGATCCTAGCGATGCACCAATTTCGGAATATGAGAAGCTGAGGTTTTCAAGGATCACCGAGAACAAAGCCAGATTGGAAGCTCTAGGCCTCTCTAAACCCCCCAACTCTCTTCTTTCGACTAAACGTAGAGCAAAACTGATTTCCGCTGAAGAAGACGATGAATATAGACCCGGCGAGGCCGATGGTGTTGAGGACGATGACGAGGAGTTTTTGGGTAATTCAACTTCTGTTTCCCGTAATAGAAAGGTATATTACAACTGTGTTTTGAGGAAGATTCTCGGCTCGGAAGCCCATGATATAAGTACGAGTAATGAAACGAATTATGGTTCTTCGGTAGCTCGTTATTCTCTGCCATGCCTCCATTCTTTACACTAAACTAAGATAATCGATGAAGGCTACATCATTCTGCATTTGTGATCTTTTCTAATGTTAATCTCTCCATTAGTGAATCTTCGTGCCTTTTGATCTTTGCATTGAATTTCTTGTCGTTTCAATTGAAGAAGAAGAAGAAGACCACCTCCGTATTATCAAAGAGAAAAGTCTTATCTAAGAAGAATTTGGATAAAACAGATTTCCTTGGAGAAGATGAGGGCGAAGATGATTTAAACAAGGTATGCATATTGTAATGCTGCAATTGGCTATAGCTTCAAAAATTTGTTGATAATTCGATTGTTTTAAATGTTGCAGGCAATAGCACTTTCTCTACAGGACTCTGTTGCAGGAGGTTCTCGTACTGTCTCTACCAAGAAAATGAGAAACAATGAAGAGGCAGGAAGTTGCAAGAAGAAAAAACCGGTTTTTTTTCTTTTTTACATCAAGATATTAGTGGAAGCTAAACAGTCTAGGAGGGTACTGCTTTTGCTTAGTGTGCATTGGTGTTGTCTGATACACAGGAGTTGATGAGCAAGACCCAGATGACAGAGGATGAATTGGTCATATACTTCTATCAGTTTGATGGTAATTTAATCTGTCTACCGGTCTGGTCATCACTGTCTTTTTGAGTTTCCATGGTTTCTAAACTCCACTGAGTAGTCTAATACTGGCTGTGAATTGGATCATCATTGACTTTCATAAATGCAGAAGCGGGAAAAGGGTTCATCACTGTGAGAGATTTGGGGAAAATGGCGAGGGTGCATGATTTCACATGGACAGAAGAGCAATTACAAGACATGATCTGTTGCTTTGACATGGATAAGGACGGAAAGGTGGGTGCTAAGTTGAAGTTATTAAAAATACAATTTTAATGTTACACATTTGACAATCTTGTTTTATTATTATTGTGTTTCAGCTAAGCTTGGATGAGTTCAGGAAGATTGTTACGCGGTGTCGCATGATGAAGCAATTTTGATGGGATAATATGTAATCTAGGATAAGCTTAGCTTTTTTATTTGTAATGATTAGTATTCTCCACACTTACCTGTTTTCTCATAAACAATGTCTGTAATTCTCTGTATCAGTTCATGTTGTGTAAACACTAGAATCAGCAGACGAGAGACTTCCTTGCACAAGAGTCTCGAAGCAGCCCCTTCAAAACCATCTCATATGGTCAAGTGATAGATAGTAATTAAGAGTCAGCTTATCATAAATTTGACACATGGCATTCATGGAAACATCCGAAGAATTTCTTGAATCAGCGTTGTGAACTAGTAGGTCTCTCGTAGAGGCCCACATATTCTAGTAATTAAGCCCATCACGGATTGTAGTATCTTACGCGTAGACAACTAGATGACTCACACATCCATGTTTTGGTCATAAATCTTTGTAACACAAAATCGAATCCATGAACCTGAACTATACTGACAACTGAATGTGTACCTAGAATATTTGAAATATAATTTTATACCTAAATTTTTTAATTTATATCCACATTTTTAATTTTTTTAAATTACAATTACAAATCCAAATATTTTAGTTATGTCCAAATTACCAAGATCCAAAATTCTATCTGATATCCGAGATTGATAAATCCATATCCGGAAAAAAATAACATATATGGGTAATAACTTTGTTTTCGCCGGATGCCCGAGCCGATACAGTTTAAAATATTAAGTGTATGATTCTTTATAATATGTTTTATTATTAAACGATTATTGGTGTGCTAATTTGTATGCTCATTTTCAATTTTTAAATCATGAACTATATAAATTTATTTGGTCGGGTTTCAACATGAAAACTTGGTTCTTGAGTTTTTAATTAATGATATTTTGGCATGGATTATAAATATATAATTTTGTGCTTTTGAGCTTTTTATAACTCCAATTGCAATTAAGTGTTATTATATAAGTAAAACTAATAAAAAAAAGGACGAAAGTAAGGAGCTTATAATTAATTGATGTTGCAGAGAATATTGTAGTTAATCATGAATTTATAATAAGTATGAACATTGCATGAATGAAGTATGGTAATTTGTCTTGAACTCATTAAGGCGGCAATGTGAAAGGAAGAGGTGAGAGAGGTATATCTCTTCTTTTGAAGATCTATCGTACTGGACTTGTCGATTTTATACCTATAAAAATATGAACGTAAAAATGATATAGAAATTTCGTATGGAGAACGTCATTTTGACTTATTTTAATTAATTAAGATCGACTAATAAGTAATTATAATTATAAAAGTTAAGTAATCGAACATGCATGCATAATGAGAATTTAAATAATGGACAATACCTTAATGTCGTTAAAGCCGTCCCCACTTCGTGTAATGAGTTATGGGAGAGCTAGAGATCCTGTAAAATCGTCAAATAAAACAACTTCAGAACTAGAAATTGACACCATTCATATTTACATATAAAATTAAAGAACGTTGAAGAAGTCATCATTAAATTGATCGTATCCAGCTCATATTTGATTGATCATAACAAGGCCAGGCTAGGATCAAATCAAGGCCGTTGAAAGGGGTTGTAAGAAAATGTTGAAGAAACTGTGGGCTTTAGAAGAAAGACAAGAAATAGAAGAACAATGATGTTAAATAGCCTATTTTGGTGTAATGAAGTTGTCAGAAGAGGAGAGAGAGAGAGGAAGATTAGGTCAAAATAGTGAGCACTAAAAATGGAGACATGTGTTGAGTAACTATTACAAGAGCGACTTATGCTTTCATATGGTAATGATATCCAAACTAAAGTGCAACTCTCCTTTTTGCCCTAAATTCGTAAAGTCTCTCTCCTTCTTCGTCCTTAGGAAAAACCCTAGATATTTAATCCCTTCTTCTTGATCTTTCTTTTTGGGTAACCATTGATTCAGACCACACACTATTTCTTCTATCTTTTGTGGTCTATAGGATTTTGCTTTATATGTTGTATTCATCCGTACCTACGTATTCAAATTTAAATGGTTATTACAAAGGTTTATATAAACAAGCACAAATGAGTCCATCAAATTTGTTAGCACAAATGGTTCTAATATATTGAGTCTTTAAACGGAAATGTTTATATTATAATTATGCTCTGCATTTACTTAACTTTAATCATCTCATCATTTTTTTCTTTCATTTCTTTTAATTCCCAAATATCGATCTGTGGGTTGTGGCAACTTATATCTCCAACTCTTCATATTTTGAGACAACACTTTACACTAACCAACTAACTAGTTCAAGCAAATATTTGATATGACAGCTAGTTTTATATGAAATATCAACAAAATTTTATACTATTTATCAAGATTCAAAACAGATCAATTAAATTTCATTTAACTAGAATAAATTAAACAAATAATGAAAATTATGTGATTGATAATTTTTTTTACAAATCCATTGTCTTCCAAAACAGTTAACAAAAAAAAAAAATCAAAATATGAAAATTTAATTATACAATCATTAGTATAGCTACATATATCACCAAGCTTTAAAAAAAATCAGGGTATTAAATACGTACCGGCTTGTAAACTTCATTTTGTAGAGATTAAGAAATAGTTTTGTATAGCAAAAAAATCAAATGAACATATAGTTTAATATTCACAAGCTCAACATAAAAATCAAATTTACATGATTGTAAATTTTATACATTAAGACTGTAAAAGTTCTTACATGAATGAAGTTTGAATTTTGCATACGTCTTGATACTATGATGTTAAAGAAGTTTCACCAATTAACATTTTGGATGTAAAATTTATTTATCTTCATTAATTCAAGAAATATATACCGTCCGCAG